>JAGDQP010015697.1:11661-14161 GCA_022664845.1 Lepisma saccharinum
TTTTTTTTTTTTTTTTTTTACTTTTCAGTCCATCTTAAAAAGCGTGTTTAAAAAATACTTTAATTCTTTTTATAAAATATAACAAATATTACGTTCAAAAATCACTGTTCATTATGATGGATTTAACACCAAGATCGTACTTAATCGTACGGGATTTTTTCTTTTTTTAACTTCTTGTTGAAATCATTCAATGCAAATTTTATATATATACCGTTCCGCTGTTTCAGTGGTTACCGTCGCTGATCGTTGATCGTAGGGTCCCGGCTAGGTTTCCCGGCTCCGTCAAGGAAATTTTTCCAAGGCGTGAGGGTCTGGCACGGTGCTCACCCATCATCGTGATGCAATTGGGGAGCCGATGAGAATAAGAGACAGTGGCGATCATAGTTCAGAGCTTCGGTTTCCTCTCCCACAACCTCTGGTCAGCGTGGAAACGGTAGACCAATTCCTCCATCCGGGAGAGGCCTAATCCTGTAGTGGATTGAATATTGCTGTGAATTACACATATATCATCATAATATTCAGCTGTTTTCTATCCACTGCTGGATGAAGGCCTTCCCCTTTTGTTTACACATATCTCCGTCTGCTGCTATCCTCATCCATGTAGCTACTGAAAAACGCTTGATTTCATCTACCCATCTTGCATTTGGACGTCGTCTCGGTCGTTTCTTTTCTCTAGGAATCCAATGTAGTACATTTGTCGTCCACCTTCCATCTGTTCGTCTAGCTATGTGACCGGCCCATTTCCACTTCAACTTCTTCACAGTCTTGATTACATCATCTACCTTTGTTTGTGCGCGAATCCATTCATTTGTCTTCCTGTCCCTCCTGGTTATTCCTAGCATGCATCTCTCCATTGCTCTTTGTGTGACTTTCAATCTTTGAGTCATTTGCGCATTCAATGTCCAAGTTTCGCAGCAGTACATCATTACAGATAAGACATATTGATTATAAACTTCACGCTTCAGAAACATTGGTAGTTTGCTTTTGAAAATAAAGCGTAGTCTTCCAAACGAACTCCACGCCACGAACTATCTTCTATTTATTTCATCAGTCAACTTGTTTTTGAGCTGGCCAAGGTAAACATACTCATCAACTATGCCTATTGTCTCTCCGCTAATCTTTATTTCTTTTTTGCAGCATGTTGGTTGTATATGACCTTTGTTTTACTTAAATTAATTTTAAGACCTATTTTCGAACTCTCATTTTTCAGTTCTTCCATTCGGGTTTGTAGTTCTTCCGCATTTTAAGCAAACAAGACTATATCATCAGCGAACCGTAGGTGATGAAGATATTCGCCATTAATTTTAATTCCAACTTCATCCCAGTTTAAATTTTGGAACACTCTCTCCAGGACCGCAGAAAACAGTTTTGAGGAAATTGAATCTCCTTGCTTTACCCCCTTTCCAACTTTATATTTTTCACTTTCTTGATGTAGTTTAATGACAGATGTGGCAGTCGAACAAATGGATGTTAAAAAAATCCATTAAGTCAATTTCAAAATCGAGACCAAACTTAGTGGTCAGATTAAATACTCATGATTTCCAGTGAAACTCCAGAGTTTTGAGACACATAGGATAATGTCAAAAGTGTAACACACATGCTTTGTTTGCGCGGGGATTCGTTTGCAAATTCGATGGGGCTTATTAAACATACTGGTTTGGAATACTTTGTAATCAGGGATTCTGCCAGGGATTTCAGTTTGGGGGTGTAAAGTCAACATTAGGAGGGTGGACGTAGAGTTTTGCACTTTTTATATCAACTTTTGTCCGCAAAAAAGTTAAAGTTGGGGGTAGTGTCGAGGATTTGGAGCTGACACCCAACAGAGGCCGGGGTCTGGCGGAATCAATGATTGTAACAAACCCAGTAGATACCGTAGGCCATACCTTCCATTCCATACTAATGCAAATTGAACATAAAAAGAAAATGCATGAATGATAATTTTTCTGCTTAATTTCTGTCAGAAAGAGCCAAAATTATAATTCCAAACTGTATCGAAATGAAAAGCTACAAACGTTCAAAAGCAAAATTATCATGTTCCTATAGGCACAGTAAACCTTACATGTTCCACACTGCAAACGTGAAAAAAGAAACACATGTAATAATATGTTAAAAATTATAGGATGGGAACGAGTTTGGTGCCAAACTAATATAAAAATAATTCTTCTCTTGAAATAGCTAAAAAAAGTGGGCCATTTTCTACTCATGTCTAAAAATTTATTTGTTATGGGCATGCCACTCTATATTCCACCTATTGCAAATATAACGTTCTAATAATTACAACACTAATGAACTAGCGTTTATAACAATTCGCACAGATGGAATGAATACGGTAGAGCTGAAACGGCACCGGCTGTCGGGGGATGCTGGCCAAGTTTTGTACTGTGTCGTCGGGTGTAAGATTCGAACCCATTCTGACACGCTGATTCGATTTAGATCTGATAACCCGGAGGATGAAGGAGAGATTATAATTATTTCATTACGTTTGACACCGAGATTACGA
>JAGDQP010015697.1:19161-42108 GCA_022664845.1 Lepisma saccharinum
ACCTGAGTAACTATAGATAGGAAGACGATTTATGAACGTTGGTTGAAAAAGTCCAAATCCAGTCTCAAGTGGTTACAAGGACAGTTAAGAACACGTCATTGACCTGAAGTATACCCTTTTTCATGTTATTATTCTTAGAAAGAAACACTATAGCAAATGTTAAGCACGTTTTAAATAGAGGCATGTGTGGAGTATCGCTATCGTGCTGGACTTCTAATTTGAAAACCTGGGTTCGATTCCCCACCAGCCAGTTTCTTTTTCACATACACTGAAGTATTCAAACAGAGATTCATCTCCGTTGTGGAGACTTACGAACCATCACTGGTCAGAATCAGAGTAAACAGTATGTGTGCTGTTTAGCATAATAATAATATATTTTCATGTTTTTCATTGGTTTTTCTCTTTTCCTCTATTTCTTGATGTATTGTTATCGTGTCTTCGCTGCTTCTTTCTCTTCTTCTTCTTCTTCTTCTCCCTCTCTCTATTCATGTTTATTTTTCACTTACTTTACACACACTCTCTCTGTGCGTGTTCCACAGCTAAATCCAGGCCACTTTCGATGACCCGGTGATAGGGTCTGACCAAAACAAAAGTGACCCGGTCTGGATAATCTATTTAACTGGGAATTTCGACGTCGTATTTTTCGTGTTCTCGGGGTAACATCTCCGATCCTGGTCATCCCTGAAACAAACATTGTTCAAACGTAATGAAATAATTAAAATCTCTCCTTCATCCTCAGGGTTGTCAGATCTAAATCGATTCACTGCGTCAGAATGCGTTCGAATCTTAAACCTGATGGCACAGTCCAAAACCTGACCAGCATCCTCCGACAGCTGGTGACCCGTTTCAGCTCTGCCGTGTTTATTCCATCTTTGCGAATTGTTATAAACATTAGTTCATTAGTGTTGTTATTGTTAAAACGTTATATTCACAATAGGTGGAATCTAGAGTGGCATATTCGGAATAGATACATTTTAAGATACGAGTAGAAATAGCCCTTTTTTGGTTATTTCAAGAGAAGAATTTTTTTTATATTAATTAAACCAAAAATTCGTTTCCATCCTATAATTTATTTTATGAACATACCATTCAATGTGTTCCTTTTTTCACTTCTGAAATGTGAAACATGTAATGTCTGCTATGCCTATAGGAACATGCGAATATTGCTTTTGAATATTTGTAACTTTTCATTTTGATACAGTTTGGAATTATGATCTTGGCTCTTTCTGATAGAAATTAAGCAGAAAAATTATCATCCATTCATGTTCTTTGTATGCTCAACTTAATTTAGTAGTCTGGAATGGAAGGTATGGCCTACGGTATATACTGGGTTGATTACAATCAGTGATTCGGTCAGACCCGGCCTCTGTGGGGGGTGTCAGCTCCAAATCCTCGAGAGTATCCCCTACTTTAACATTTTTTCGCGGTGAAAAGTTGATAAAAACATTGCAAAGCTACCTACATTCTCCAATTTTGACTTTACACCCCCAAATTGAAAATCCTGGCAGAATCTCTGATTACAAAGTATTCCGAACCAGTATGTTTAATAAGCCTATCAAATTTGCAAACTAACCACGCGCAAGCAAAGCATGTGTGTTACACTTTTGACATTATCCTAGAC
Organism: Lepisma saccharinum; assembly: GCA_022664845.1. Classification (NCBI taxonomy): domain Eukaryota; kingdom Metazoa; phylum Arthropoda; class Insecta; order Zygentoma; family Lepismatidae; genus Lepisma; species Lepisma saccharinum. The sequence goes on from JAGDQP010015697.1 coordinate 20,783, forward strand.
GTGTCTCAAAACTCTGGTGTTTCACTGGAAATCATGAGTATTTAATCTGACCACCAAGTTTGGTCTCCATTTCGAAAGTGACTTAATGAATATTTGAAGCACCCTTTATATATTCGAATAACCCTGAAAAAATATAAAATCCAAAAGTCAATTCTCTCTTGGTGTTAGATTTGATTTGTGGGAACTGAACTTTATACTGTGGGAACTGAACTTAATATTTTTTACTACGTTTAAATTCCATAATTATATCTCTACTTCTTCTTTTTCTCTCTCTCATTTGTCTGCTTCTGTCTAACAGACATCCATCGGTCTCAATGTTTCATTATAGGTGTTTAAATTTCTCCCTCCAACAACTTATGTATATATCATATATTCGTCTCGCTTTTATTCTTTCATTTTATCGATACTAATACATGACTATTTTGAAGAAAAAAAACATGCTCATGATGTTTGCTGATTTTAGTATGGGCGAGACGAAGGAAGGAGAATTAGGGAGTCTGTTTATCAGACACGATTATGGGATAAGAAGGTGTCCTTTGGGTTGCCTATCTGCACGGCGTTCGCTGTCGCAATTTTTTTTTATGCTAAGTGTACAAGAAAGAGGACAAAGGACGCGTCGAAAACTACAGACCAATTAGTTTACTGTCAGTTCTATACAAAGTATTCACCAAAGTTATTTTGAATTGTATTGAACGAAAGTTGGATTTTAACCAGGGAAGGGAAGAAGTCAGATTTAGTCGTGGATTTAGCACAATGGACCACACAAAAACATTGAATGAAGTTATGGAAAGAACTAATGAATATGAACTTCCATTATGTTTGGAATTCATAGATTTTGAAAAGGATTTCGATTCAGTCTTCTCGCCAGCAGTATTTAAATCACTTGAACATGAAGGCATCGAAAGTGCATACATCAAATTACTGCAAAACTTGCTAACCTGTTACATATGTCATTAGACTACATCAAGAAAGTAAAATTTTTTGAAGTTAGGAAGCGGATAAGGCAAGGAAATTTAATTTCTCCAAAACGTTTTTCAGTTGTCCTAGAGAGAATGTTAGAAAATTTAAATCGGAATGAAGTTAGAATAAAAATCAATGGCGAATATCTTTATCACCTACGATTCGCTGATGATGTAGTCTTGTTTACTTCAAGTACAGAAGAACTACAAACCAGAATGGAAGAGCTGAGTAATGTGAGTTCAAAAATGGGCCTTAAAATGAATTTAAATAAAACAAAAATAATGTACAATCAACATGCTGCAAAGAGGGAAGTAAAGGTTAACGGAGAGCCAATAGGCATATTTGATGAGTATGTTTACCTGGTCCAGCACAAAACTTCGAATGCCAAGTTGACTGACGAAATAAATAGAAAATGTAAAATGGCGTGGAGTTCGTTTGAAAGACTACACTTTATTTTCAAAAGGAAACTACCAATGTGTCTGAAGTGTAAAGTTTATAATCAATATGTCTTACCTGTAATGATGTACGGATGTGAAACTTGAAATGAATGCTCAAACGACTCAAAGATTAAGAGTCACAGAAAGAGCAATGGAGAGATGCATGGTAGGAATAACTAGGAGGAAGCGGAAGAGAAATGAATGGATTTGCGCACAAACGAAGGTAGAAGATATAATCAAGACTGCGAAGGAGATGAAGTGGAGATGGGCCGGTCACATAGCTAGACGATTAGATGGAATGTGGACCACAAATGTACCACACTGGATCTCTAGAGAAAAGAATCTACCAAGACGACGTTCAAATACAAGATGGGTAGGTGAAATCAAGCGTTTTTCAGGAGCTACATGGATAATGATAGCAGCAGACCGACATTGTAATGTGAAAATCGTGTGTATATGTATATATCAATAATATGTTGTAGTATATATCTGATTCGTCGTCGAACTTGCTCTTTTGCTATCGTAACGATGATCTATCTTTTCAAACTGCTATGATGTGATCTAGTAACTTTTACTATCATGATTTATGTACTATCCTACTATCTTAGATTTGGAGCTGGCAATATTGGTATGTGATCAGCTGATTTATTCTTTTGTTTAGTAGTCTCGTATGTGCTTTTTCATGATATGTTATACTGTACAGTCAAGTCCTCTTATGTATCTCGTTATTAACCTTGAGGCAATTGAACTTACCTTTCACGTGGTTGTAATGATTGGGTTCCTACTACTTTAATAAACCATTACCGGTATTGGTTTTGGGTATTGGAATACAGTAGAAGTCCGATAGCCAGCCACGTTCGGGACCGACCCGGTGCCGGATTACCGAAAATACCGGACTATCGGGTGGTACCTCTTACTACTGGTATAGGCTAATCCATATAAGCGAAAACAATGAACTGAACCTCTGTGTGGTGACAGCCGAGTAAAGTCCGAACGCTTTGATTGATTCCGAACAATGCTGATTGCGTCTAACAGTAGGAGACGTGTAGTGGATACTTTCGAGTGGTTCCGAACCGCACCAAGCACTTTCAACTGTCGTTCACAAGTGTTTACAGGTAAAAAACAAACAAATTAAACTGGGATTGTGCCGGACAATCGGGCGTTCCGGACTGTTGGATGCCGGTTTATCGGACTTCTACTGTATATCATTTCATATTTTAATTAGAGCACTGATGGCCATAGTGAGCTACACTTTAGATACTACTCTTGCAAGTTACTTCGGTTATTTGAAATTAAGTATTATCTTAATTAGACTGCGTAATTCAATTTATTTATCATGACCCAAAACATTACAGCACAAACGCTGCTTAAGATTCCTTTGTAAATGACCTCAGGGTCGCCTTTCTTCCAACATGGGTTCTTCTACATTGGCTCTTGGCTGTAGAACGATCGGTTGAACATGCATTTAGTTTAGCCCGGTCGAAAGAAAGATAAGACTGGTAAAATTCTGCTACACGAAACCTAACCTCTTTCCAGTGGAGACTACTACTCTCTTTACGTAGAATTCCGCATCAGGACAAGACAAAAAGTAAAATATAAAGGGCTAAAGCACTGCAGTTTCACTCAATGTAAACTACGAAGTAGAAGATAGGTATTAGGCTTTAAGCCAATAAGACAAATGATTTATTAAAGCAGATTGTTCAACTACCAAACAAACACTACAATGGTTTACAACTGCTCGAAGAACATAACTTTCTATCTTCCGAAACTTCCAGCTTTGGGTTTACTCAAATTCTGACATGAACTCTTTTCTTTTTTTCTGCAATCATACTGTAATATTAAATACTTTTAATCTTTGTCAAAATCGATCTATCTTCCAGAAATAAAAACTTTTCCCTATTTAGTACACATCGCAAAGCTAACAAAGACCTCTATATCAGCTGCTGGAATTAATTTGCTCAATACATATAACAAACAAGTTGCTAATATACTCTTTCATGATGTTTACCAAGTTGCCTAGCATAAATTAATTTCAAGTTGCTTTCAATCAAAATAGTAAAATTCCAAAATTAAATAAATTCGTTTCATTAAGAGGGCTCCTCGCTCCAGTCCCCCCATTTTTAACAATTTTCAAAAGATTTCAAAAACTAAGAGTACTATCATAAATATAAATTCATAGCGCACTAGAACTTACAAATTACTATGAAATGCAATGGACAATGATCTCGAAATCTTGTCGATTGATGAGTGCTCAGACTTCAGTTAAATAATGACGTCATAATCTTTGAAAACGTATCACTCGTCAATGGACACGATCTCGAGATCGCTGTCCATTGCATTCCATAGTAATTCATAAGTTCTAGTGCGCTATGAATTTACATTTTTTGTAATACTTTTAGTTTTTGAAATATTTTGTAAAATGTTAAAAATGGGAGGGTTGGAGCGAAGATCCCTGGTAACAACAATGACAACAAACTCAATAAGATTAATACAATTACAAACACATTCATATTTAAATTAATTAATATAGTACATTTCACATAGCTCACGCTATAACCCTTATCAACATAATGTGGAAAGAAAAGGGAGAGGCCTTCATCCAGCAGTGGATAGAAAATGGCTGAATAATAGCTGTGACCCCGAGCTAATTGCATATATGCTGTTTTTGATGACTGCAAAAACTTCTAAGATATTGGGTATGCCAACTTGTGAAGAAGAAAGCTGGTGAAGAAAGAAGCATTTTTGTGTGCTGATTCCGTACGAGTTTTCTATAAGATGGACTTCGATATTCTTTTGTATGTACAGGAAAGTTCCAATAACCTGTTCCATTGTATCATTCAATAAGGTGTTAGTAATAGAAAGAATGACAAATCTGCACAAGTAAGTCTAACGAGTTCTAATATTGCTGTTAAAAATTATAATGGCGGGCACTGAAGCTCCTAATAGGAGACCCCAAAGGGCCATAAAGATATTAGGTCTCTTCCCACTATATCAATCTCGAAGATACATTATACGAGAAACATCGTCAAACTCGGATGTACAATGTTATTTCCTCGTTTACTTATAAACCACGATCAGCCTTCAGCGTCGAATGTCATCAGGGAGCACAATGGGTTTAATGCTTACGTTGTTACCGATGGGCCCACGAGCGTTGTGGAGCTACAGATTCCCGTTTCATCTGCCCATAGTATCAGAAATCAAAGTTACAAAATAGGAGCCATGTTTGAAAACGCAATCTATGGGACCTAATATTAGGCGCCATTTTGTTCCCGTTACAATTTTGTATGATTTTTTTCGTTTTAGAAAGTACATATAATACTTAAGATTTTCACGTACCATTTACGTATTTCATGAATCAATGTATTATAATTAAATTTGCAATTTATTCGTTCCATTATCTTTCTTTCCTTTCATTAATACATTAAAATCAAAAGGATCTGATATTGGGAGCCTTTATCCTATATATACACACTGATTTCTAGAACTTAAACACGGGATTGGTTATCTTAAACTATTATCTACCTTACCTCTACGTTATACAAATACGTCATCCACTAAGGAGAGAGAGACCTTAATTAACTAGTGTGCTCGTGAATGCCACATTGTAGTTGACCAGAGGTCGTAGAATTTGGCGAGCGTAGGTTCTGTGATTCGTGGTTTCTGAAGGTCGTGTGAAAAGTTACTGAGAGATCATCACAAGTATTGCACAAAGACAATCTGATTATGTGTGTGAGTTTGACCGTGGTCGAATTGTCGGTAAATTATAAGAAGGGCCAACTGTGACGTGTTGGAAATGAAGTGTGTATTGTCCACAGCATAGTTTCAAGGTTATGATCACGGCACCAGACAACTAGAAATGCTTCTAGACGTGATGGAAGAGGTCGTCCACCAGGTACCACATCATCAGATGACCATTATTTGGTATTTTTGCGAAAGAATCGTCGGAGTACTGCTGGACAACTTAGTAATGAACTGCACGTCGTCAAATTGTTACATGACGCTTGAATGTGGCACGACATTATGCGCGGAAACCGGTCAAATGTATCGCTTTAAAATTGTTTCACAAACAGGATCGTCTGCGATGGTGTTAAGAGCATATTACCTAGTCGAATGAGGAATTGGACTCGAGTTACGTTTTCTGATGAAAGCCTATATAGTTTTGCGTCTGATTTTGGACATCTGTACACCTGGCGTAAAGCTAGTACGCGGTACCGTCAAGACAATATCGTGGAAAGGAACAAAACGTTAGACGGAATTATGATCTGAGCCGGCATTATGTTCAACGGACATAGCGAATTGCAGCTATTGGAAACAGGGTTTGTGATAAGCGAAAGATATTCTAGAGATATCATTCACCGTCATGTTTACCTGTTTCGTGGAGCTGTAGGTCCCGATTTTATTTTTATGAACCATAATGCTCGTCCACATCGTGCACGGAATGTGGCCGATCTCCTTGAGGAAAAATATATTCATCAACTGGAGTGGCCAGCATACCCGCCAGATTTCAACCTGATAGAACATGAGTGGGATACTCAAGGGAGACGTGTTGCCGAGAGGAGACAGCCGCCATGAACTCTCCTTGAATTCAGACGGGGCCACCAGGAGGAATACACCCCCTGACATAAGAATTCCTTGACAATCTTGTTTTCAGTATGGCACGTTGATGTCCGGCGTGCATTTCTGTTAGGGGTGAGTATATTCCACACTGATTTATGTGTAAGTTAACGATCTATCGAACTTTTCTGTGTTTATTTTGGACGTAAGGTTTGACGTTGGGTGTGTCAGCTTTCCATATCTGCAGTAGGTGGCACTTTGTCACTATTAGATGCTCAGTGACTATATAATATATAGTGTTTCATATTGTATTGTATTTCTGAACCTCAGCAACATAAATTAGAATGGTATATATTGTTACGTCACTACACGGACGTGGATTAAGCAGAACTCTATAAGAATCACCGTCAACTCAAAGGTGTCGGATTTGGAATTGTCGACAAGAAGTATGATTAATAGAACGGCAAACAGAGTAATAAAATTACATGTATATGTAGCAAAGCCCGGTACAGGAAGCACATTCGAGAGATATTCGTGTATATCCCAACATGAAGCACATCGGTGAGATAATGTGTAGTGTATTATCTACCACAAGAACAAGGCGAAATAATACAAGAGACAAGTAGTTACTTATTAGCGCTCTTAAACTTTACGGTTCCAAAGAGTAAGATAAACTGAAGTACATTGACTTACATGTCCTTATATAACCTAGGTCTGGGACATATATGCCATAAGAAACTAATTGCGTTTATTTGTTTAATTACATTCATACATTGACATATTTTTAATTATTACATATAACATTCTTTATAATTATACAAATTTACTCAATTATCATATGTATTAATTATTCATGAATTCAACGCATATACGTACAGATCTATCATGTATGACGAGAAATAGTACTTATACGCCCATAAGCATTCTTGCATAAACACACATATATTTTACTTCATATGACGCTCTTCAGAAATATTTAATTCAAGACAATAAGATAAAATAAAATAAATTTATGGGCGGTAAGAGCGCTATGGCATACATCCGTCCCGTTTTAGTTCAAGAGTTGTGAATTAACTTTAGTTTCACACCCGACAACTTCAAACATCGCATACTCTTTAGCACATAAAATAGAAGATTATTTAGACTTTGAAAAAGTGTAAAAAAAATAGAAAGAGGAGATAAAAGGTCTTATGTACAACAAAGGATAGAACACAACAGTGACGTAGTAATTAATACAAAACAAACACCTATACGCAGATAGGTGACGTCACAATATGAGTCAGGAGTCAATGTGTAGTTTGTACTTAAGTTTTGGACACCATCATATACATTAGAGATGTTTTCTCGATACTTTCGATACCTCAATACTATCGATAGTTGAAAAGTTTTGGTGTCGAGCGATACCACATCTAATGAACTTTATACTTTTTTGACACTGATATTTTTTGACACATATCTTTCTCTGGAAATAATTCCATGTTAGAACGTTAGCTATACAACTTAAATCTCAAAGTTTCTTGAATTTTATTTATGGCCTTTAGGCATCTATAGCTCAGGATGGAGTTAAATGATAGGTAAGCAGTACACTTACATTTTAATTCTAAATAATGTACGGTATGTATTGTTTAATGCATTGAAGAACATTGTGAAAAAGTATCGAGTACCGAATATCAAATATCCTATATCAGGTATCGAAGGCTACAAATGAGGATTGGGATCGAGTGTCGACCCATCTCTGGTTGTTGAGATATAATATTCTAGGAATGTAGCGGAAAAAGTAATTCATAACGGTTAAATAATATTGAATAGTGAATGAAAACATTCTCTCTCTTACACACGCACACAAATAATAATCGATAAAAAATTTGTTCGATTTGACCCTCCCTTCCCCATCCTATATTTGCTTTCTTTTGCACTCACATGTTCAAAAACAGACAGAAGGGTAAACAAGATACGGACTGTAATTTTCTTTGAATCCACATCTCAGATTTGGTACACGGGTACTTTCTAATATATATCGTTGGTCATCTCACGAAGTAACGTAACTGATTTTCGCTAACTTTTGAGGAGAGCTAACAGAATTTTTGCAACCTTTTGTAGCTCATCGTATGTAACAACTATTGAGGATGAAAATTTCATTCTTTTATATGTTATTGAACGTGGTTTGAAATTTATTTCTGCAGAGTATTATTTTTAAATTGTCAATTTAAAAAATAAATAAAATGGCGTTATTGTCAAATACGTCAGTTTGTGAGATGCCAATGGTAAAAATATAAATAAAATACTGCAGATTTGTTACGCTACAGGAACAATTAATAATCATGTTTGTTGTGCAAAGAAATAATATTCCTTTTTATGTTGTAACGTCAAATTGTGACGCTGCCTCCTTAACCTTGCATATTTCAGAATGTCTGCAAGGAACTTTTTTCTTTATTTGATGTAAATAATCACCTCCCGAAGTTTGCACCATTGTTCACTCTGTATATACAGGATGGCCATTTTATCGAGCACATCAATTTTAGAATGTGTGTTTTTATTAGGAATAATTCAAGATACGTACATAAAAATAATCATAGCACATATTAATGACATTCAGGTCAGTCTAGTACAATATGTTCTTTATAATAAGGTTGAAAATGAACATCCCTGAATCATGATGGACGACGCCTTTGGTGAGAGTGACATAATACTCGGATTCTTTTCAGACGTTTACCATGATAGTAATATTGACTGAATCTGATTCAGCTTAACTGCTGAGTTAGGTAGGCTGAGGAGGTTGGCTAAAAGCGATTAGACCGCATGAATATCTAAAATCTTCGAGAAAATTATAGATTAAAATATTTCGCTATGAACGTAATGAATGTGTAAAACCTTTTATTTATTGACTTTCATTTGTGGCTATTAACAGAAGAGCTAAGCAATACGGCAGGTATAGTTTGAATCGTCCCGCCTAATGAAATAAGTATTAAATTTACAACAATATCTGTCGCCTTGGTTCAGGCGGTAGTGCGTCTTACTATGAATCGGGCGGCTCGGGTTCAAATCCCGGCTAAAGCACTGGAAACTTTTCCCGCAATGTTCCCATGCCAGGCGCTCCAGGGTCCACGCAGCCTCCTATCAAATTGAGTACCAGAGTGTCCTTGGTACTCCTGGGATCCTTGGGAAGGTAAAGGCGGTCGAGCGTGGGACTGACCACCCCACCTCACTTCGTACCGTAGGTCAAGAAAATGTAGAGCGCTACCTCCACACACCCCATGTGCCTTTCACGGCGCGTGAGTATCGCACAGGGAATAGCTTTACCTTTTTTATTTAACGTCGAGCATTTCGGATCTGAAGAGGTAGATACGCTGGTTCAAACATCACGACCTAGCATCCTGACAGGTTTTGCAGGAATTTCTTCAGTTTCACCAGACGAATGCCGGGATGGTATTTTAAGTTCCTGGACGATACCTTCGTCATTCTTTACCCACCCCATCCCGGCCTGAGCCAAAGATGCAAAAAATTAATTCAATTCAGTTAAACCGAATTAACATTTATTTATTTTAATTTAAAAAATATCCGGATTGTACCTTCAATAAACAGCTATTTTTGAACAAACGCTTCTCCAAATTGCGTGAATGTTTTGAAAGTAATAGTTTCGGATTCATATTCATACATTTTCCATTGTTTCACATCTTAGATGTTTTGATTTCGTCAAACTTCTAAAATAATATAATATACAGTTAAAATTTGATTACAACTGGAAATTTCATGTGCATAAAAATACAGACACACCGTCATTTAGAATATTGATTAAAAAGTAGTTTACACAAAAATTACATGTTAACCAGTGTAGAATCTTTAAGATTGCTTTAAGATTGTAAGCGCTATTTTCCTTCAAGAATTTATTTAACTTCAAGTTGAAATTTTGTTTTTCCAGAATTTTTATATTTTCTGGTAATCTATTATATAGCCTCATTCCCACTTGCTCATAACTTTTTTGTTACATTTAGTCTACATTTTGGAATATTGAGTTTTTGACATTGTCTAGTATAATGCGAGTGCACTTCCATTCCCGCTACATAACTATTAATATTTTCTTTTATAAATTTCATGCATTGATATACATACATGTTTGTTAGGGTCATTATTCTGAGGTTTGGAAATGCATCTCTGCAACTATCTGTAGGCTGTAAGTCGGCTAATTCTCTTATTGCCGCTTTTTGTATAATAAATACACGCTTCGCACCATTTGAGTTACCCCATAATATCAGTCCATATGAGACTATAGAATGAAAGAAAGCATAATAAGCCCGTAACAACCAATCTTTTGGAATCATAAACTTAAGCCTACGTATTAAATATATGATCTTATTCAATTTCTTACAGAGATTGTCTGTGTGCGTTGACCAGTTAAGTTTTGCATCCAATGTTATACCCAACAATTTAACTGCATCTCTTCCATTCTTGTTTTTCATACCATTTAGTAGGGGAAAAAATACTTTCTCAGTTTTGTTTTCATTTAATGAAAGACCATTTCTATCGAACCAATCTTTAGCTATCTTTAAGTTAGCCTCACTCACTGTTTCAAGATCATTAATATTATCCCCTTTTTCAATAAATGTTGTATCATCAGCATACATAACAACCTTTGGGACAACTTCTGTTGGCAGATCATTCACATAAATCACAAACAGCAGAGGCCCCAACACTGATCCCTGGGGTACCCCTTGATAGATCCTGCGTCTACTAGATAGATGATTACCAACTTTAACATATTGTAACCGATTGACCAAATATGATTCCAAAAGATTTAGCCCGTTATTAGTAATACCATACACTTTCATCTTTTCGATTAATATCTCATGAGGTACTGAGTCGAACGCCTTACTTAAATCTACCAAAGTTAAGCATGTAATTTTCTTACTTTCATACCCATTTATTATCTCAGAAGTAATGCTTTCTAAGGCAGACATGGTGGAGAAACCACTTCTAAAACCAAAATGGTTATTACAAAGTAATTTATTATTCTCAAAAAAAGATGTCAACTGTTCCCTAATAAAATATTCAAATATTTTAGAAAAAAAGTGACACAAGAGATATAGGTCTGTAATTAGCAGGGTCATCAATTCCCCCCTTCTTCTTATATATTGGGACAACCACAGCACATTTAAGACAGTCGGGGAAACGACCCTCACTTAATGACCAATTTATGAGATACAACAAAGGTTCTATTATTAGATCTATAATAATCTTAATCACAAAATTGGATATACCAAAATTATCCTCGCTTTTTGAGTTACTCAGAGATCTAATTACTTTGATGATTCCAATACTTGTTACACCACTCCACTGCGTTAACAGTTTCTTGGTGCCACTTGGATGATATACCATTTTGTGCTCATTTAACAGGTTATTATCTGGTGAACACCTTTTTTAATTTTCCTACTGAAACATTCATTAAATTGATTCGGAGTTATTTTACTACTTCCGTCGTTATATATTTTGGTGTTCTTCGTATCGTTGATAATAGACCAAACCGTTTTTGTTTTGTTGGTTGAATTGAATATTTTACTGGCTATAAAATCGCACTTAACTTCTTTAAGTGTTTTTCTATACTTTTTTAGCAACTTTATATGCAGTTATGTTTTTACCATTTTTAAATCCAACATATAATATATGTACTTTATTTCTAAGTTCCTTGAGTTTATCATTAAACCAAGGACATTTATCCTGTTTCGAGCTATTTAGCGATATGATTGGACATGTGTTATTTAATACTTGGCTAATAGTATCCGTAAATTTATACCATGCCTTATCTGCTGATTCGGAACTTACTATTATATCCATTCAATAATATAGTCTAACGATAAAGGATGCAAAAGTGCATTACCACACAGAAGTAATTAAAACAGTTTTCATAAATATAATTGGATCTGAAAGACTGAGCATGTTGCCATAAAATGATATATTTATACATTGAAAAACAATATCATAAATTAAGTAATAGAGAAAAATTTGTTCGAAAAATATTTCTGAAACTTCATGCGTTATTCATTGGCATTACTACGAATTTTAATGTTTATTTCCTTCTCTCCTTTCCACTTCAAGGAACACGATCTTGCACTGCTTACATTTATAGTTTACGTTTCAAAGTATTAGAGAATTACTGGAGAAATTATGGTTTTATTTGGAAAGCAAATCACATACATTGAAAGTGGTTTCAACTACCGGTCATTAGATACTAATATTTCTGTTGCAATTTACAAGTACTAATTTAAGCGGTCAAGGATAAATGTTAAATGTATGTCATTGGAAAAGTTGACATCTCTTCAACTTGTGTGTCAAAGTCACAGGAAGTAGATACTGTTTTTTCTGATTCTATTTAAGAAATCGATCTTTGAGGGCAATTTAATGTGTCTGGGTTTTTGTTCTTCTGACGGGGATATAAACAGGTAGGTATAAATTGAATGCAATCCATTGCGATGTATTTATAGAAACATGACTATTAACCAAGAAATGTTACACATCACAGAAGACGATAACTTAAAACTAAATAGTGAAAACTAAAGTTGCTTTGTGTTCACTTTAAATGAGTCTACATTCGATCACTGGCCACTGCACACTTCAACCGCTCTGCAAGAGAGCCCTGGATTCGGCCAGAAAAAAATCTCGGCTCTTCCCGCCGTGCATCCTCCAAGTTTCGAAGTGTTTTCCCGTCAAGATAATTTTGGAGACTGCAAATCAGACTGAAGGTCAGGTACGCGCAAGGTCTGGTAAATAAGGGAGAGGGGCATTTCTGCTATCCAAATTCATATAATTTTCCGCAGGTGTATGGACAGCAGAAGTGCATTTACAATTATAGTGTAGGTCGTAGGTTACAGTCTAGGGCGGTAAATTTGGAGCGTTTTCAATTTATAGTAACTCGTCGTAGTCTGTTGGTTGTCGTGGTAGTCGGGCCGGTTAAGCCGGGTTAGCATCCCGTCTGGGGCATGGATGTTTGTAGATTTTAGAGACTTTTAACAGCTAATGAACTCGAGACGGGCCGACGTCATTAGTTACTAAAATGACCCAAAACTACAAAATTTACCACTATTTTATAGGAGCTTGGTTTGCACAGAGAATGATTCATTGTCAAGAAGATTATTATAGTGCGAGTACCGGTGGAATGATCTACAGAAAAGAGAATCGAGATTCTTATTATTATCTGACACTCCTTCACTTAAATTTAGGATCTGCGATTTGTCCTTTAAATGCCACTGAGTACAATGCAAACTGGCTGGCTACACCGCTGAGTATCTACCTAGTTTTCGGACAATTGCTCTACCGATAGGAAGCTTTAATTAAATAAATGATAATGAACCTACAATATCTACACCACCTACAACACCATCTATACCACCTACACCATCTACATCTACACTATTCGCCATTATTGAAATATTTGTTTGAATTTAGAAACCTTACGGAGAACAAAGAAACATTTTAATAGATCTCCCCATTATCTGGTTCGGTACCATCAATTCAAAATTGATAGTACCGCGTATGTTCCAGCAAACATACATGACTGTGTGGGTGCATATCTTGCTCTAGCACTGTGTCTTTAACACCTCCAGGCAACCACTGACGTTTGGGTTTAATATTGTGGTAAAGGATCCATTTATCGTCCCGCATCACTACTCTGTTCAAAAAGCGGATTCCTTCTGTAACGGGTCAAGATGATGATGCAGATGAGCGGTGTTCTGCCCGAAGGCAGGTCTATGACTCGACAGTCCCTAGGTAAGGCGAACCAATAGATGAAGGTTATATATACCTTCATATATCTTCAACCATATTATTACTATCATTGGCTTCCATACGATGAAGATGACGTCCTAAGCTACTGTTTAACATTAGCTCCGAACCATATGTCCCCCCACAGCGTTGGCCTCTTGATTACAAGGCAGGAAGCGTAATCACTCTCCCGCAGATGAACGGTTCAAGAGGGTACTGCAAATGTCCACACGCTGCTACTTCTGCTGTAGTGTCAACTCATGCGGTACCATTTTCCTCGTTAAACACAACAAATATTCTGATGATGAATGTACGATTGATTGGAACGAAGGAGTACTGTGGCCAATTCTTCAACCATTTGAGGTGGATTCTCAACAGATGCGCTCCGAACGGCGTTGTTCAGTTCGATGGGTCGGCTTTGTCGTGCATATCAGTGAATCTGGTGTTTCCTAATTGGAATTTTGTGAACCCTTGTTGCCGTTTGCGGACATCAAGAGTTCCGTAACATTACACGGCTTTGTTGTTTTGTGCTACTAAGGTCGCTGAATGTACCTGATGGAACTCATAAAACATAACCATATGTGTTCGTGCAGTGTTTCTTCCAGGGAAAATGTTCTGGAAAGCTCTTTAAATCTTTAGAGGGGGAAAGAGGAGACAGTAACCCTCTAGTGGGTACCACACACCATGACAGGTAGTAACAGGAGGTCTAATAACCTCCGCAGAAAAAATAGAGGTAAAAGGACTAATAAAAGAATGGAAAACGTATGTGAATTATGTTGACAAAATCATGCATTATGAACCACACTTATGCAACCACCAGATCCATTAATTAATTAACCATACTAACATATTCTCTCTCTCTCTCTCTCTCTCTCTCTCTCTCTCTCTCTCTCTCTCTCTCTCACACACACACACACACACACGCACACACACACACACACACACACACATATATATATATATATATACCTACACACAAAGAGAGGTACAGTGCATATTTGCCACATAAGACTCACTCTAGAGAGTCCCGTTCTTTCCAGGATTACCCAACCTGAACCAAAGTTGCCTAAAGGCCTTAAACTAAATTCAATTTTAAAAAATCATTACGTCGACTTGCGATCCCGCAAACTCAAGATTTTGTTTTCTGATGAATCACTAGCAACCTCCTCAAAATGTTGCTATTTCAGAAAGAAAATCTTGAATAGAAGATAATTTTTTCTTATGTGAGTGACCGAGGGTAAAATTTTGCAATTGTAAATTTCCAAGTTTTCTTGTCGCTTTACTACACAAATTGTAATTCTAGTAAAACAATGAATGAAACCTTGTTCTTACGGTACCGGTATTTGCTGTTTTAAACTCATTCTGGGGGGGGGGGGGTAGTACCCCTCTGAAAGAAACACTATGTTCTCGTATGTGCAGAATTTACTATCCTATACAGCGCTATTCTCGCGACCTTGGTGTAGTTCGTACGTCGCCCGTGACACGGCCATGCTAACAATGGCATTACTTAACAGATGATCCTATACAATTATTTTCAAATGTTGATTGAGCGTTCTTGATGGAAAGATGTTCTAAATAAATGATTAGTCTTTGGTTTGCATGTCCATGGCTATTATAAAGACGCCGTACTTTGGTAGTTGAACAATTTATGCTATGTATTTTGTTGGAAAACAACTTCAGGTTGTGGACGATGTGAGCTTATTTTAGTTCTATAAATACGTGAACTAAAGATGAAGGGTACGCGGGGGAAACGAGCAAGGTCCATTTTCCAAAGTATCGCGTAAAATGTTTTCAAAATTTTAAGCACTTACTGTGTAATAATTTCTGTAAATTAGAGAAATTGTGCTTAGTACAATATAAAGAACACACCAAGCAGCCGTCGCTCAGTGGTAAAACATTGGCTTCGCAATCGGGACACCCCGGGCTTAAATCCCGGTGCAGGCTATCATGACTGAGGTTTTCCCTGGTTTCCCTCGGTCACACCAGGCAAATGCTGGCTGGGGTGGTACTTTCAACAAAGCCAGGAACGATGCCTTCCCAAATCCTTTTCCCTCCCCTATCCCGTCCTGTTCCTACATTCGTTAAAGGACAAATAGTTTTTTCACTAACTACGCCCTTTTAGCACAACAGTACTATTTTTATTTTTGCATGTTTACATTTTATTGTTTAATTTTTGTTTCAATGCTTTCCTATTTATAGTAATTCTTCATCCCTATTCTTGAGCTATATTGCTCTTCCTGGTGTGTTTTACATTAGGTTGTCTCTAGAGTAACGACGGTTTTCCGTCGTTGCTTTAAGTTTTTAACATCAAGGGTTAATTTACTACAGCAACGACGGAATATATTTCACTCTCGCGTAGCTTGAACTACAAGTGACAGCGAAAAGCGCTCAAGCTGGCAGCTGCATTTTGGTCTTCTGGACAAGGCGTCAGAAAACCGCTATGAAGGTTCCGGGTTCAAACCCTGGCGTCGGCTTTTTGCATATTTTTTAAAATATTTTTTTTTCCTTTTTTATGTAAATACACAAAAGGATATTTAACAAAAGTTGTTATTTATAATTTTAGAAGAGGCCACTAAAAACTAGGATGTATATAAACCCACCAGGGCAGGATGCACACTGAGGGATAGCGAGGCGTGCAAGGGGGAAGGGTGCGTCCGAAGGGAACTGGGCGGCTTAGCAGTGGGCATACGCAAAAGTCCTGTTTACTCAAAAATTCTGTTTACGCAAAGCTTTTTGCCGTTTCGTTCCGTCTTTGCTCTAGTAAATTAACCTTTGATGTTAAAAACTTAAAGCAACGACGGAAAACCGTCGTTGCTCTAGGCGCGTCCTTTACATTAATTAGCTAATATTTCCATTTTACATTTTGTAACTCCGGTTTACATTATCGTGTTCTTAAAATTGAACTCAAAGCTGCCAATAATAATAATAATAAATTCGATAGTTAATTTCAACTTCGTATACATTTACATTTTAAGGAAAATCTATATCTCTTTCAAACATTAACTTCTGTTAACCTTAAAATGTCTATGAGCAAAACAATGAGTCTCATCTATTTGACATCTCATAATATTATCATTTAATCACTATCACTCTCAGTGTCTACCTGGACTGGCAGTGTGGTAAAATACCCATACGCTTCGGGACTGCAGAACTGTTTCATTACTTGCAAGTCAACATATTTAGACCTTTTGATGCACAAGTGGTGTACGAACAGTTGTCAAGGCATGCTGGAACCACGGTGTAAGATAAGTAGGTGGGGAAGCGAAGCAGCCAAATCTGTTCTCTTAATGCACTATGTTTCGCTGGTTTGCCCACTAGGATCGCTGCGAACTGAGGGCCTAAATAGGGTAACCTATAATATATAAATTACTGGGTATTGTATCAGTCACCATTTCTACAGTACAAGTAAATAAACTAATTACAAAAGGGGTTCTAGACTCAATTGTACTTCTATGCTATAGTGTGATGTATACATCACAAATTTGGGAGTATATCTTATTTACAATAAAATTTCGTTTTTTAAAGTAGTGAATACTTTATTTATGTATCTTTCTATACACGTTAGAAGACAATTTATCATATTAGATCCTGAAAGATGTTTTGGTATGTTTTTTTTATTGACAAGAATTTTTAATGCATTCCCATTCCACTTACAAAGCTTCCTGTTAAAATTTTAACATTCATGAATAGAACACAGTTTATTGCCTTGAAACTTTTTACTGTTTTATTTTTCAGTTTTCTAGTAGAAGAGAAAGAGTTACATTTAATTTAATTTAGTTAAAAATTATGGCTGTACACTCAATGACATGTCTATATACAAGATATTATCTTGCACTTGGGAAATGATAATATAGAATCAATGGGAAATGTTACTTAATTCCAGGATTTTCTTTAGTAGACGTCGGACGTTCCATTTATAAGCAGAAACAGAGCAGTCACAGGTGGTGTCAGGTTAAACGTGATGTGCACCGTGTATTATAAAAATAATAACCTCAGTTTTTCTAACCCGTCTTGGTTACACTATCGCTTACTCGACATACTGTCCGTGTCTTTTGTAGCAACATATTAATGGAAATATGTAAATAAACATGTCACCATGGTTGTAGCATTACCATGATTCCGATTCATGGGCTTGTGAATTATTTCGTTAGGATAAATCATGCTCGACGTAAGATAAAGTAAAACCTAATTCCAAATTGCAAAAACTAAAAAGATGGCTACTTTTTAAAAACTCCCCTGGATCTTTCAAAAGATTGAAGTTTATGTTAGGTTGGGTTACCCTAACTTCTATTCGTTACAGTCATCTTTAACTGGGATTAACGTCTTTAGTACTTCGCTGGTCCGAAATAATGTAGGCCTACTAAGCATTGCGATTTCTCGTCCGGGACATAGCCTGCATAACGGGTCACTCTTGATTCTATAAATACATAACAAGAGTCGGTAATCCAAAAAGTGTTACGAAGAGCCATATATCATTGTTATTTCGTTAAATACGCACTCGAGTTGCAGGGCAGCATGCGGAGGAATTCTGTTATGATTTATGAATGGCATATTTGCTACAAAAATCACAAACAATGACGAAAAAACGAAAACGGTTTAGGTAAAGTTTGATGAGACACTTTTCTTCATTCTACGCGATGCACATAACGTTTAACACTGTGTGCTCACCCCAACCTGAAAGCAGGCAAATAATCCAAAATGCGTTTCGCTCTTTCACTCTAATTTCACACTTGCATGCATCTAAACTTTGTTATATTTTGTGGACCACAAAATAAAGTATACCCGAGAATTATTTGTGTAGTGTATCCTTCCGCTAACAAGTAAGTCGAGAATTGAAGCATACAACCGAATAACGCTGTATGGCACATTGCGGAATGTGCTGAGTTACCAGTTGAATCATTCTGTACGGAAAATCACCGACATATACTGAAAGGTTAATTTCTCCATTAGGCAAGAGATGGATGACACTAGTATGCATGGGTGGGTTTTTGGAGGGCATTCCCCCGTCATTTCAGAATGACTTTAAATGTTTCATTCTAAACGATAGATTTTAAAGTGATTGCCCCTCTCCCAGGTCTCTATCGCGCCCCCAAGGGTCTCTCCTCTAAATCCGCCCATGCTAGTATGCTGGAAAACTGGTCTCTTAGCGGAACAACGCTGTATGTGCAAGCAAGAAATCAGACGGCAGGGAAGTCAAGTTATCTGCTGCATTGTGCCATACAGCATTATTCGGCGGAAAGCTACAATTTTAGTTTACCATCACCTTAACCGAAATATTACCTATTTATTTAACAATATCCAGATACAGGGCAATTTCAGTTATTTTACAATGGATATATTTGATAACAAATAACATGGAAAAAAGATTTTGGAAAGAATTGACCCTGGCTTTATTCAGGTACAATTTTAGTATTTGCCTGGAATGGTCGAGGGAATGCTCAGTCAGGATAGCCGGTACCGGAAATAAAACCCGGGTCTTCCCGATTCCAAGGCGAGCACTCTACAGATTGCTCTACGTCTAGTTTACATTATGCATACTTTGTTGAAAATAATAGAACTTCTTATGTAAATGATTAAATTCACGTCGAGAATTTTAATTATATTACCATAAGATGACCTCTGTTTCCATGAAGACAAATATTTAACACAATAATCTTGTGGTGAATTTGAATGATTTATATACTTCCAAGATGTGTCATAGAAAAATAAATAAAGACTGTTGAAATTATGTAATAAATAAACTTTGGGTTCTCCACTGTATAACATGATTTGACCTAATCTAACCTTACACTAACATAACCAACTATTAAGAAAACAATAAAGAAAAGTGGGTTAATACAATAAAGAATTGTATAGTGGACAATAAAGGGGCTTTTTTCGGTATTAGACAGTAAACTAGAACTAACCTTATCTCTGCTAGTAAATCACCCATCACTATAGCTTATTACATCAATGAGCCGACACATTAAACTGAGAGATCCGATACAAAAAATGAAAACCTGAACGAATCTATATATAAAAGTGATTAATATGCTTTTGGGTATCCGTAGAAGTATTCTAATGAATCAGTAACGCACATGTTATCAGTTCTGAATGCATTGGGAAAGTTTCTAATGTGCAGCCTAATTGGGATAATCACTATTATAATATCTAAAGTTGGAAAAACTTTACAGACGAATTAATTACACCAAAACAATAAAAAAGTTATGTAAGTATGTGGCCGATTCCGCTTCCTTTTCGAGATACAAGATGATACAACTCATACAAGGTCCTCAATTTGGAGCCCAAATTCTACAACTATCAATGGTAAATATGATGAATATTTTCCCATAAATCAGAAACGATGCATTAAAATAAAATTTAGTTTAAGGTAATTCGTAGCAATCCGGTGAATAGATGATTAGAAAATATCCCATTAGGTTCAGGCGCCAATTTGGTATATTGTTAAATTCTTTCAATTGCAATTGCGTTAGTATACTGGATATATGCTATCCTCTGGTGATGGCTGTTAATATACGTTAAAGAATTGTTAAACGTCATCTGACGTTAAACGTTGATAATTGACATGCGGAATATTTCACCTCGTATTCTAGGGAACATATTTTTTCTATTCCTGAGTGGTGTCCTTTCGCCACCTACTTATCTTACACCGTGCCTTAGAATTATTCTAATATAACAGTAATTCACATATTGTTAATTCTAAATAGATCGGGAAAGTTTCTAATTTCAAAAGTGTAGCCTAATTGGGGTGATCACTATTTTTATATCAGTAGCAGCGTAAGGCAATCTGGGACCAACCCGGGGCAAGTGAACTTGGTTGATGCCCGTTCACGAACACAATCAAAAGCTCACACTGCTACTTTTGGCCGGAATATCTTATTTTTTATTATTCCGAACTCCACGGGAAACTGGTGGCTGCACGGGGGCTTACATGCCATGATAGATATCTTCCTGCCATTCGACGTAATCTATACATGCGAATGGTTATTCAGATTCCGGAGAGTCATGATTATGAGTCATTAGTCCAACACAGAAGTAAGTCCTGAGACGGCAAGGCTATTACGCCACCGACCACCATCGACGTGCTCCAATGATTAATTTTATCAAGCGATTATTTTAATTTGAATTTTATTTATGGACTTTAGGCATCTGAGGCTCAGGGAGGGGAAAGGATTCTGGAAGGTGTCGGTCAGGGCCTATTTTGAAGGTACCATCCTGGCATTTGCCTGGTGTGACTGAGGAAAAACCCTGGAAAAGCCTAAGTCAGGATGGTCGGCCGGCCGCTGGGGTCGAACCCTGGACCTCTCGAATTCTACTCCAACGCTCTACCACTGAGCTACGGTGGCTCGGTATCAAGCGGTTATTGTGTCGCCATTTGTGTCAGCGCGGCCCTTCGGGAGGTGGGTCCTCGGGTGGAGGAACCGCTGGCCCCCCGCTTACCTCGCCACAGATGCATATAATCTTAAAACTACTTTAAGATATTCTAAAAAAATATGTGCATGCTATCACCAGTTAAACGATATGGTAGAGATACTGTCTGAAGTTCAACCATGGCGCGTTGTATGATAAAATAGAATATTTGCATCCACTTTAGATACTTCCAAAGATGAGGAAACGCCTTCG
>JAGDQP010015698.1:2821-23453 GCA_022664845.1 Lepisma saccharinum
AACATGCAAAATTTGATGTGGAGTAATCTAACAGTTTGGATTTATATAGCACAGATATATAAATACACATACAATGCATCCTGGTAGAACAAATATATCTAGAAACGCTTAGCATGGAAAACATCTACGTATGATTCATGAGTACTGTGTAAGGAGCTGTCTCTTACAGGGGTATGTTTACTGTGTCAGAGAAGAAGCTTGTAATAGACAGACGATGTTGGTGCTAATTTTATAAGATTTCCTTTTTCTACGTGAGTAATAGTGCACAAGTGCTAAAAATTAAACAAATCAATTTCCACACTATATTCACATATCATAATCGCTGTCATTCCCTGCGATATTTAAAAAAATAAATTAATATTTCGAAGCTATTACCCCATCTAACACCACATTACCTTATCTCTTACAATAATACACGTACGACTAAACTGACTTCAGAAACTTATTTCCCGCAAAATTCTAGCCGAGAATGACATATTACACGAACCCCTTCCCATTAAAAAAAATCAACCGATATTCAATATGGCGGACTTCATGATAGCGGCCATCATGAACATACCCTGCAACAGGTAGCGTCTGTCACCCAGTACCAAGTACAGTATATTTGCTTTCCATTTCTTTCAGTAATTTAAAATCACAGCTGTATTTCCGCAATTTTTGTTCAGTCTCCACAGACGAAATCTGACTTTTGTATCATCAATATCTCCCAAACCAATCGCCCTCGAGCCGCCAAAATTTGCATGTGCACATACTTTCACATTCCAATCAAGATGGAATAAAAAAAATAATAAGTTTTTTCTGACCCATCAGTATGTTTGCTTGTTAGCTTTTTCCTGCTAACCTAGGTGCTGTCAGCGACGAGCAGGGGTAAATATTCCACCAAGACATAATGGCAATGGAGAAAAGGTACCAGGGACGATGGGATCTATCTATGATGGAGGATTATTGTTGGGGTCTTGTTAGAGAATGCAACACTTCTTACAAAAGAAGGGAGTAGTGTATATTTTTGTAACTCAATGGAAGTTTCATACATTCTGGTAGTATCAATGACTTATTCATGACATTTTGCATATTTGAATTATTGTTTATTGTAAATTGTCATACATGTAAATTGTATTGTATTCTACTTTATGTCTTTGTTTGTGGTAATACAGCAAATAGTTGTTGTTTTTTTAAAATTCAAGAGATCTGAAAGCAATGTTATGTGGTGCAATAAACAGTACACACAGTATACATACAAATATATTTATTTCTCTAGAAAGAATAATGGGATTATTATGAAACTTGGAGGGTTTATTATGTATCAATCAAGATTTACTTTGTTATAATTTCTGTTATTATACGTAAAGGGACAAGAGCTAGGGGCATAAAATATGTGAAAAAGGGAATGTTGGGGGGAATTTCCCCAAAATCCCTCTGTCGCGGGAAAACTGTACGTGATGGAGAACATCTGAATGCATATTCGACTTCAGCGCAAAAAGTCCCTTTAAGATCAGGTGTTTTCTCTCATGTTACAAAAAAAAAAATTGTTGACTAGTGTTATTTGCTGGACAATAATAAAGCAGTTAGGCTGTGGTGTGTATTAAACTGGAAGTAATAAATAACCTAATCTGTGAAAGTTTTTTAGTTGTCCGTGTTTTCTAACCAACACTATTCTGGTAGCTGCATATTTTGTGTTATTGATACTTCTTTTAAGCTATTTGTGGTTAGATGCTGATAATAATAGTCTGTCATAAAGCAGTATTGCTCGTTATACAAAACAAAAAAAAAAATATTTACCCAAACCAAGGGTGCCTACTCAAATTATTACACCCGTGAAATAAATAAAGCATGCATAGTCCTTCAAATTAATCTAGCTTCAACAAATAATCCTTGAGTTTAAGGTAAGAGAAAGTCACTGTACACAGTTTGATAATGGTATCATTACGGACGTTGGGGGGGGGGGGGTAAGTGTTAGGAAAATTGATAATAGCCGTGTTCGTAGTGCATGTAGAGCCGTTGCATGGTTTTGGTGTCAAATTTAAAGGTTTCATTAGCAAATTGCCTTTCAAATGATGGTAGCCACCTGGGTAGTCAATCTAGGTCAAGTAAGGGATACATCCAACATAGCTGCTGGGACATGCCATTTTTAGTATTCAGGCAACACATTGTTGGAACTATTTCATCTAGAACTATGATTTTGGAATAAATTATAGGATTTTACGGTAAAATGATCAACAATAGTCTAACATGAGCTATAGAGAGAGAGAGAGAGAGAGAGAGAGGAACTCAATGTGTTCATCATAAGATGCAATTTCTAGCAACAAGAGATAGTTTCGGCGGAAGTATTGAACATAGATATGAAATTTCGACATCAAATTGTAGGTGTTTACGTTATATTTGCACAAAGGTATATTATTATTTTTTAAAATTCAAAGCATCATGTAATTTGTAAACTCCTAGGTGATATCAACATTCACAATAGTATTATTAATTTTTGTTTCACTGAAAATATCTTCATGTCTGGTTCAGTTGGCCTTCAAGTGTGTACATTTTGATTCATCACCAAATAATGGAGGAATTCAAAAATTACTTCATAACAAACGGAAGGAGAAATTTATTTAAAAAAATTACGTACTTATTTAATACATTTAAATTATTAAAGAGACTTAAATATACTTTGGTAAATAAAATTAAAACAAGCTACTGAAAGCTAAACAAGAGTGTAGGAAAATGAAATATGTATGCTCTATTATTAAATAATGGATAATTTAATTTATATATTATTCAGAAAAATATAACAGCTAGCACTGTAACAGTAGCAATAAAACTTGTCACTTTGCCTTACTACGCGAGCTAAAAGTATTTCGTTGCAAAGTTACTAGAATTGAGTCAATGGGAGATAAGCGAATTAAGAGAAACAGTGAAATGTATAGATGTTATTACCTTTTTCACAATAAACCTTGTGTTGGTAAATGTTGAAATTAACACAGATAAATTGACAGCCGCCGAGACCGGGACTCGTATACTAAGTATTCGACGCCTGTCATTTTTTTCTGTGTTAATTTCAACATTGATCAACACAAGGTTTATTGTGAAAAAGGTAATAACATCTATCTTTCATACTGCCTGATAGCATAAAGATTCCTCAATCAAAAATCTCCGCCTGAGTGGAGTGCCTGGGTCTCGTAACCAGCAATGAAGAGTTGGGAGAGTGGCTAGGTGAGAGGAACATTCCTTGTACACAGAGAATTGGCCGTGCCGTAGTGGTGTAATTGGTAGCATACCTAGCCGGCAACTGGGATATCCGGGTTCGAGTCCCGGTCGCGGCGGCTGTCAATCTGTCAACCTTACCCTTATAAATTTTGATGACTCGGTTTGGCTTTTCTTCCATTGGGTGTCTTTTTACCCCTGTGAGATTATGGATTCCAGCACTACAGTATAAGAGATGCCTGATTTTGCGCCTGTAATGTTATGCATTCCAGCACTGCATAAGAAAGAAGTGTGGGCATATGAATTTCGGTGACTCACTTTGGTTTCTCCTACAAGAAGAGATGTAAAATAA
The DNA here is from genome assembly GCA_022664845.1 of Lepisma saccharinum. Lineage (NCBI taxonomy): Eukaryota > Metazoa > Arthropoda > Insecta > Zygentoma > Lepismatidae > Lepisma > Lepisma saccharinum. Next base: position 6,366 of record JAGDQP010015698.1, read on the forward strand.
CTAACCTAACATGAAAAAGTATTGCGTTGTAATTTCACTAAGTCGCTTGCTCCTTCATTCAAGGCTACAATACGTATAATAATGTAGTCTAAGATCAGAAACTGTTTCCATACAAATCATTGTTAATGAAACAAAATAGTTTTCATTCATGTATGTTTTTCATTCATTTGAAGAATGTGTTATTGTTTGCAAATGCATATTCTAAGTATACATTTTCTTTTTCTTTTTTGAGAAACTTTCTAAAAAGTATGCTAGCTTGTGCATTTCATAGTTACAGCTTTTTTATCAAAAAGTATGAAACCATTTTGTTTTTGGTACTGTAGAGTCTATTGTTGCATGCATTTTTTTCTGAACAGCTTATTTTTTAGTTGGGAATTTTATTTTTCTGTTTAACAGAATTTTGTATTTTAAGCTATAAAATATTTTTTTGTTTCCTTTGTTGGATAAGAATTATTTCTGAAAAGGTTTATGACAGAATACTTGTAGAAAAACTTTTCTGCATAACAAAAAAAAAATCGGATTTTTCATTGCATGTCTAAAATTATTTTGCAGGTCACGAAAATATTTTTTGTTGTACTACATGTCAATATTTTTTCTAAAAAGTTTTGTGATTATGTCGTAAATTAAATCTTTTTTGTACAATGTAACTTTATTTTGAAAATAATTTTGCACATCAAGAATAAGTTTTATGTCACTCTTTTGTTTAAAAACTTTTTTTTTCACAATGTATGTAACTTCATTTTAAAAAATGTCTGTGCGCGTGTCAAGAAAAAGTATTTGTGTTGCACTACATGTTAAAATTTGTTATTACATTACATGATTCTTCTTTTTGTTTCCATAATAGGAATTGATACATTTGTTGTGGTAATTTTTCTTTGTTGGTTTTAAGTTTTTTGTTTTCATATTCTGCAGTATCAACTTAAAATGATACTTTAGACAATCACGAAATAACTTATTCTTAATTGTTTTCGAAAACTAAAGTTTTTTTTTTTATCAGTTACTTTCAGCTTACCTTTTGGATTAGTGAATCTAAGTTTCCCGTAACTGTTGTATTCAAAATCTAAAAGTCGATACGAGAAATATCAGTTTGACTGATTTTGAACGGAGTGGTCATTCTACCTATGAACTTTAGTATAGCAACGTCCCATGAAGTATTTTCTTAAATAATTTTATTAGATGGAATCCTTGTATAGCTGTTCTACACAGGTTACGCCTTTTGCGAAGATGTCACAGCTTTTTAAAAATGATTGTGATATAACTATCATTAAAGGTATTTGCAGAGCTGTTTGTACTCATCTTTTTATGTACAAGAATTTCGTTTTCTATGATCTGAAAATTTTGTTTAAAATTAACGCGTTTTGCTTTTTTATATATTGCATATTATAGAAATGTAAAATTAAGTTTTACGCATTAAGAAAATTACACAAACATGTTTAATTTGTCATCGCACTTTTCTTTGGCATTTCCTTGACGATAAAAGTATTTGTTCAATCATTGCTAAATTTTCATTCACAATCATCTGTAATTCCGAGAGATTAATACAATAGTTCGTTACCATTACGCATTTCATTTTGGTGGCCATAGTTCTTTAAAGATAGCGACTTTAGAAAAACGTTATTATATGTTTGGAATTTCTTTGTACTAATACATGTTTCTGTCAAGTTTTGTGTTTCCATTCCTACCCGATTAGGCTGTGCATTCTATAAAAAATCAATTCGGCGGCCATATTTGTTAAAAAATTTCGACTTATAAAAACTTTTTTTATATTTGTTCAATCTAATAACAGCAATACGTCTTCATAGAAAATTTCAGTTCTGTAGCTCAAACGATGTGCAAAATAAATTTTATGTCAGCCATATTAGTTATAAAATATCGTAATCATTTTATAACGGTTTTTCGAAACCCATCAACGATAAAATAAATATAAGTGTGTTTCCTACTTAACAAAATAATACATAATACATTCACGTTTCGTCATGAGGTTTACGTTCTACATCCAAACTTTCTCCAATTTGCACACGCTTTCGGAAGCTTTTCAGTTCGAGGTTAGTCAAATAACATTTTATTCAATAAAATCACAAGTTCTTTTATCTCAATTTCTGTATATCTCACTCTCAACTTAAATTCAACGATTTTGTTCGTGTTCGTTAAACTTCTGTAATTTGCCAATGCTTTGGGAAACTGTTAGTACTATTTCCGTCAATATCACATTTTATTCAGTACAGTATGTTCTTATTTTTGTTTCAGTTTCTGTATATCTTACTATCTGATTATATTCAACACTTGTCCAATTTAACAACGATTTCGGAAGCTTTTCTGCGTACATTTAGTCAAATTACATTTTAATCAGTACAATTGATTCTTGTTTTTGTCTCAATTTTTGTATATGTCAATACCAACTTGTATTCAATGGCTCGTTTCGTGTTCGTTACATTTCTGTAATTTACCAATGCTTTCGGAAGCTTTTCAGTGCAAATTTAGTCAAATTACATTTTATTCAGTACAATAAGTTCTTGTTTTTGTCTCAAATTTTGTATATGTTAATACCAACTTATATTCAACGATTCTTCTTGTGTTCATTATCATTCTGTAATTTATCAGCTCTTTCGGAAGCTTTTCATTACCATTTCCGTCAATATCACATTTTAATATGCAAAACCAATGTCTATATTTCTCACAATCAAACATCATCAAACGATATTACTACCAATACAATGTTCCTAGATCTTCTTAATATTTACATCTACTTAAATTTTCTTATGTTCATACCAATTATCAAAAATAATAAATTCTTTATTTTATATCTCCAGTATCAGAAACTTCTCTGTCTAAAAATTGTGTTTCCCCTTTATTTCTTGTTCATCAAAATTAACTTGTTCCTCCAGGCAATGACTTCATTACCTCATCTTGTGGTTTGGGTTACAAGTAAACATTTTTCTTCCCAGATTTTTTTGTTTATTATCAAAACAAATTAATTTATTTGCCCCTGTAGGCATCTGGTATACGTTTTGCATAGCACAGCAAAGGTTTGGGGAGAAGTGACACTTCGATTAACGAGGGAACGTGTTTCAATTTATTTTTTAATTAAAATATGCAGTTTGTACTTAATCGTCTGGATACACATACTCACCTTAATATGTTGTAAATCTCCTAATATGTTTCATGTGATTATTAACCTATAACGTTTACATAATAATAAGGTTTACAACATTAACCCAGGTACCGAGCCGTCATAGATCAGCTGTAGAAAGTTGGCGTAGAATTCGGAGGTCCTGGGTTCGATTCCTGCGGATGACCATCCTGACTGACGTTTTACCAGGGGTTTTCCACAGTCAAACCAGGCAAATACCAGAATTAAACTTAGGCCCTGGCAGACTACTTTCCCCTCCCCTATCCAAGCCTGAGCCACAGATGCGTAAAGCCCGTAAATAAAATTAAAAAATTCCATTACAAACTGGGAAATAAAGATCACGGGTTAAATCAGATCATTTGAAGGTTTATTATATATTACGACGACAAGATTGATTTAAATGAAACGCTTTTAACAGGACTGTACTGTTAAAACCATTGTACGTAGTTCACTGGTATCCCGTTAATATATAATAAAGCTGAAAATAATCCGATTTACCCCGTGACATGAATTTCCCTGCTGTACCATATTCATATAAGGTAAGTGTACCAAGTATGGTCCGGGTCTCCAATATGTCACACGCCCAGATTTCTGCCGGTTTCCGTTGGTGCTAGATGTCATCATAAATTATATTCTCGTGATACGAGAGAGCATTTTAGCGCTACTCATTTGTTTACATGTGGCGTGAGCGGCAGCAGCTCCAGTTGAAGTTGCATATTGAGGAAGAAAATATTTTCCTGTTATTTTAGCAAAGTAAATAATGTTTCGTTTCAGTATCTGTTGTTGAAAACCTAATTAGTATAATGCATGGATAATGTAGCTATGTGCGAGTACGTGATCATAAAATGTGTGACGTAATGTATTGCATTGTGTAACTAGCAGGCGCCAGAAAAAGTAAAGAGATCAATAGTGTGCAATATGGCCCACGGCCATATTGGGCAATATGCAGTCATAATTGTTTGAAATGAAATAATTGGGCATTTGAAATGTTTGCCCTGAACACTCATCATCATAAAGTTTAGTAATTAAAACGAAGATAATGCCAAGTAATAAGGAGGCTATCAATTCCAATACAAAGAATAAGAAGATTAAAAGCAAAACAAAGCAAGTGTCATGACGTTCAAAACCACCAGAATTTCAGATTTTTATATAATAAATAGTCCTGAAGAACCGAACACTGCCTTGCTCCAAGTCTTTTGATTTTTTTTTCTGTACCTTGTCAGTGAGACAATGCTGCAGACATGCATCTTTGCGTGTCGTACCGCAAACATGTTCGTGAAGAGTGTGTTGAAATCACCGCTAAAGATAACGGATAATTTCTTTGTCCCTAATGTGAGACGTGACGTTCGTTTGTGTCACACTTCTTTATATTTACTCATATTTTTTTTCTTGTATATTCACTTGTTTTTTTTTTACAAATTTCGTCATTTAGTGTTATTACACTATTCTTAGTTTTGCAATGTCATATAAATTATGTAGGTATGCTGGTAGTGTATATTTCTTAGTAAGAGTAATACAGAAAGATTACACATCTTTTTGCCATACGCTCTTATTTTATATAGCGGGCCGTATCGTGAACACCATGTTCCCCATATGGTCCACAGGCAACATGTTAGTTTTCGATTTGTTACATTTCTGTACTTCACTTGTAGGAAGAAAATTTAGTGTTTACATTTGTCCAAATAGTCTTCCAGGTTGATGGTTCAGTCGATTCCCATTAATTTCTTAGTGGAAAAAAATCAACAAAGCTACAGTAGGCCATATTCGGATCCCCTTCCTTATTTTTAATAAGATATACGAAAAATCGTATTTCAAGAACGAACGAAGAATATTTAAATATTCTAATAAGTAGGTATATGAAAAAGAAAGAAAAATATATACGTAATCAAACAGATGGATAATCGAAAGACAAAGAGGTAGATGTTAGAAGAATGGAACATACAGATATTTGAAAAGGAAACAAAATGGCATTCGAAGAACAGAACCAAATACATAATTCGTATGTTTTGCGCAAGCTATTTAGACTCAAACGCATATCATTACCAGAATGTCTGTAGGGTTACCAGCATTCAAATGAATTAATATTTAATAAAATTGATTCTAAACGGATAAGTTTAGTTATTTTCTACTATACCCTCGATAAAAGGGCTAAAATTCGTTGCGCGTATAATGTTAAAAAAACAGCTACCTTAATTGGAAGGATAGTCCTTTTCGAGGAAAAGAACGAAAGTCAGTAAAATGATTATTACTTCTTAACTATGCTGACATACATTAATCAAGTTCTAGTATATGTTTGTATAATAATTTTGTATTAGCAGTTCATCTGATAGTTAACTTATTATTCTGTTTATGCCATGTGGGTTTTGAAATGGACAAATACGGTGCCCGTGGGACTTCTCGGGGTTGTCTTCTTTCCGCAACTTTGTCCTTTCCACCAATTCCCCCATCCTCGTCCATCCGACCTGAAACGAAGTTACCTAAAGGCTCAAAAAATTAATTTAATTTCAATTAATTGGATATTAGTTATCTTTGATTTTCGAAATTGAAAATATAGTCTGAAGCTTCCGTACTTCAGTAAATATCGCATATTTCTTGGTATTTAATCTTGTGTAGAGTGAGTAAGAAATGCTGTTAATAAGTTTGTTCATTATATTCTTAAATATCTATTTATTTATTAAATGTTAGCAAGAGAACACCAGACGCCATTTTACACCGTTCTTGTAATAATATAACAATAACAAAACAACAAACAATTATACCGTAAAGAATAAGCTGAGTTCTTTTTTTCATTACAGATTCTCATAACAATGTTTTACAAATGTATTTTTACTGAGGCATAAATCTGGTGGCAAAGGAATAGTATTGTAAAGATGTGACAATCTGTATACAAGAAATCGTTGGACCAAACACAACTTAGGTTTTGAGAGGTAGATATGGTGTTGGGAATAGACATTTTGTCTTGGTACTCTTTGGTTAAAAGGCGGGAAAAGTTCATTGGTCCTGAGTGTGCCCTGCATTATTGTATAAAGACATTTTAAGTAATTTAGTTTTCTTCGTGTGTCAATGTTTTTTTTTTATGTTAAGAGAAATCAATATGTCTGCGTTAGATTTATGTTGGAGGTTGGGTTTCCTGTGTTGCACAATGCGAGTAAACAAGTTTTGGACTTCTTAAATTTAGATAAGTTTGTTTCACAGGCGATAGACCAGATAGATGAACAGTTGGTTGAATCAACTTTCATCCAGTTTTTTGTTGAACGTGTAACCCCAGAAAAAAACTTGAATTAAGATTATTGTTAATTCTCTGAAAGACAAATGTTTATCTCTTTCGGTTGAACGTTCATCATTATGAAAATAAAGTTTATTTTTCACAAAGGCGGAATTTAGTCTAACTCGCCTTCGTGCAAAGTATTAATATTTTATGCCTCATATTTTCCTGTTATATATGAAAATGTACTCGTGTAAAGTTTTTATTTTTATATGAAAATGTCTTATACGTTTGTTCGCGCATACGCTTCAATTGTAGGAATTTTACCGGTAAATAGGATATTTGAACATTTTTTGCTTCTCTACCATTGGGGAGATAATCAATGATTTTTGAAGAAAAGTCGTACAACATTGAAGAAAATAATAATGGCGTCTTATTTCAAGATGGCGGAACCGAAAATCGAATACCGCCCTACAAACTGATTTTACTAAAGCTATAGAAGAACTATGCAATATCCGTCGCGTTAATGCAGCATGTCACGATCCTAGCTAATATTTACTCTAAGCAACCACACTATACTGTGTGTGGATACAGAACGACACGGCAGTTAATTATAAATATGTAGTACTGTGCAAAATGTTCTTGATAAGACTTACACACTATTTGGAAATTTATTTGAATGAAATGTGCGTATTTCTTAAAACAGTTTCTAATGTACTAATTGATCCAACTATAAAATTCAGCCCCTCTGGTAGATTTTCTAACTGTCAAGAAAATTAGGTTCTCTAGGTCGGGTAATTAGCATTATTCAAATGTATCATCGAGAGTTGCTTCACGTGATTCATGAACTCAATGGCGGGTGCTGAGTTTGTACGAACCTAAATGGGTACATTGTCATTGGCAGTTGGTTAAGTACTTATACTATGATGCGTTGAATCAAATTGTTGGAAACAATAATATATCTGGTGTAGTAAAAAGTAATCCATTATTTTGCCAATAGATGGCTTCAGTGATCTGTAGCTCGCGTTGTATAAGTCCGATCGGGTTCAACGAGATAGCGTTCAAACGATGAGATTGCGTACTACAAACACTGTTCAGATAGTTGTGATGAGTTGACTCAGTGTTGTGTGAGCGCGCGTCAAAATGGACACTAGCAAAGAGAAAATACGCTATATTTTACAGTTTTTCTTCGATAAAGGCGAAAACGCAAGCCAGGCGGCTGCAAATGTGAATAGTGTTTATGGTTCTGATACTGTAACAGCCAATCACTCGCAATTTTGGTTTCGTCGATTCCGTGCCGGTAATTTTGACGTCAAAGATGTACCACGCACTGGAAGGCCAAGTGTCGAAAATGTCGATAAAATCCCATGGACATTGTCGCGTCCGACCGTCATGTAAGCACTGTTTCGATTGCCCAAGAGCTAAACATTGCACAAAAAACCGTGTGGAACCATTTGCATAAGGCTGGATACACAAAGAAGCTTGATGTATGGTTGCCACACGAGTTAACGCAAAAAAACCTCATGGACCGAACTTCCATCTGCGAATCGCTGCTGAATCGCAACAAAAGCGACCCATTTCTGAAGCGGTTGGTGACTGGTGATGAAAAGTGGATCATTTACGACAACGTCACGCGAAAACGGTCGTGGTCGAAGCGCGGTGCGCCGGCGCAAACGGTGCCCAAGCCAGGATTGACGGCCAGGAAGGTTTTGCTGTGTGTTTGGTGGGATTGGCAGGGAATTATCTACTATGAGCTGCTCCCCTACGGCCAAACCCTTAACTCGGAACTATACTTTCAACAATTGGACCGTCTGAAGAGAGCAATCGCCCAGAAGCGCCCAGCTTTGGCCAATAGGAGAGACACCAGGACAACGCCAGGCCACACACATCGATAGTGACTCGCCAGAAGGTCCGGGAGCTTGGTTGGGAGGTTCTTATGCATCCACCTTATAGTCCGGACCTGGCACCGAGTGATTACCATCTGTTCCTGTCCATGGCGAACACGTTTGCTGGTGAAAAATTCGCTTCAAGAGAGGCTTGTGAAAATCGACTGTCTCAATTTTTTGCCAATAGGGACAAGGGCTTGTATGAGAGAGGCATCATGATATTACCTTCCAAATGGCAACACGTTATCGAACAAAACGGCGCATATGTGACCTAAATCGGATCATTCTAACTATATTAAGTCAAGCCTTCAATGTCATGCAAAAATAATGGATTACTTTTTACTACACCAGATATATAGTTTGGCTTTCAGATCGATCGTTTTCTTCGTGTATTGTAATTGGTTCAAAGCACAGATATTTTTTATCAGATCGCGGCCTTGTTTAAAATTTTATCAGATCGCAGCATTGTGCAGTAGTAGCAAATAGAGAATAAATTAAAGAATTTCAAATCAGGCACCAAAATAAATTAGAAATTTCTTCAGTAGATTTAATAGAATAGTTATATCAATACATGTTTCTGAATTTCTGAACCTTCTAAATTCTAATTTTTAATGTTTGAAAGAGTAATGGGCTTATGAAAGTCTAATGGACAATATTAGAAGAGATCTTCGAGAAGTAGGTGTTCGTGATGAAAACTGGCTTAATACTGTCCAGGATAGAATCCAATGGCGAACGTTTGTTACTGCGGCTATGAACTTGCGAGTTCCATAAGCCATAGAGATAGTTAGTTAGTTAGTAATACTAGGACAGGGCAATGCAGTAGCTAACCACAAAGAGAGCTGATAAGATAGCAAGGAAACATTTTCTTTGTGGTTATTGTACTTATTTGCTGTCTCATAACGCTACAAACATACAGAAACTAAAAAAATCATAAGAGGTTGTACGCGTGTTGCACGCACTATGCGACTAGAAGTAATCATATGATATTGTTATTGCCATTGGAAAGTTTGCTAATATTTTCATTTTCTCAGGGCAAATTACCTATTATTTCTACGTAGTGTACTGTAATAAAAGTCACTTAGGAATCATCCATCCAAAGTACGATTATTATTTTCAGCTGGCAACGCTCAGAGATTTTTCCTCTTCACAGTTTTCAAAACGAATTGAAAAATATGGAAATGCGTTCTTTAAAACAAAAATTATGGTAATGCAATTTTATATTGTAGGCTGTATTACAAACTTGCAATATTCTGTTTAGTAGAAAATTCTTCGTACTCACGAATAAAGCATAGCACAATAAATTAGTAACTTCTTGCGCTGAAGTTTTAAGAAAATTGATGCAAGAAACGTGTATGTCTTTGTTTATCACGACATATCGTGAAACAAATTGGTGCTGAAGACATGTTTAAAAATAATTATGAATAATGGAGTGTGTGGGAATCGTTAAAGATTAATGTGTCTCATCTCCGAACAACATGATAAGCTCCCCACAGCAGAGTTAAACTGAAACAGACGTAATGTAATATATTACCCTGTTCCTTTAATGGAAAATATTTACTAGGTGCACTACAAAGTATCATCGTGACGATATTGAACCGAAGTAATAATTGGTTTGAGCTACTTGTAACTTATGATGCAAGAAGATATAATTATTAATTGCAGTTACTTTTTTTTTACCCATGTATCACGTTTTACAAGAACAGAATTAGAATAGAAAAGTCAACAAAATAACAATCACTTTTCTTTAAGTTTATTTTAAACATCAGTCATTGGCAGCAGTTCAAATGAACAAGGTTTTTAATTTGCATAACTGTAAATTAATTGGTCTACTGAATTTAAACCTGCGGACTATGGTTCTATTTAAACGGAAGGTAAGGAAAGAGTTTATGCAGTACTACATAAGGTTACTTCAATTCAAAATACACAATACCAGCTTTATACGTAGATGTTTCGCGATAAACTGAAAAGAGAAATTTAATCAAATCAAATAACTTAAAAAAGAAGAAAAGCATTATACTTAAATTTTGAAAATTTTTATATAATTGTTGTCCAACTTAATTTACACTATAAGTGCACAAACATCAAAAGGACATTATAAGTATTTCTTTACTGTATTCCCTTAAAACTAGATTTTAAAAGATGATTAAGGAATTAATATAATATATAAATATAGCTATTTAAATGTCACTGTCACTGTATACATGGCAAAATGTTACACATTTAATTAAGGAGTTATAATTTCATATCTATTTGGCTTTTATGTTCGCGCATCATTAGTTGTTATTTTTAATGGATAAAGATTGAGGGAACGTACGATGAAAGGAGAATCCAATTCCTTCTTTCATTCTCTCAAACATACAATTTTTCTTCGTTCTTTTTTCTTCTATAAATAAAGAATCCTTTTCCCAATCAAGATTTGACGTACTTTCTGAGTTCAATTTCTTGACTACTAATCTTAGAATGATTCTTTCACTTTCGTTTCTTCGTTAATTTGTAATTCCTTCAAATAGATTATATTAGAGGTAATAGAAGCTACAATTTCCTCACTTACGATTTTGTACTTGTCTTCAATTTCATTCATTAAGTAGGAAACCATCGCATTTACTAGCTCGGTCATCTTTCATCTTGAAGGGTATTTTAGATTTCAAGAGACAAGGGAAGCAGAGACATTTATTTCAAAATGTCAGTCATCAAGACAAGCTCTTCTAAACAGTTCTGATTCTTTACATCATGATAACATTCTTGTTTCTTTCCTATCTCTAAAATAATAATATGCAGAACGGTAATTCTTCTTGTAATATTCTATGGTTCAGGCATTTCTTTGCCCTCACAGATAAACATAAATTGCGTCTGTTCTGCTCTTTAATCTTTTAAGTAAGAACTGTGTTCTCCTCCTCGGCAACTTGGAGATCCGTTTCTTAGTCCCGATCACGGCGGTTGACAATGTTTCTGTGTTGATTTCATACATTAATATTGTATCCGAGTTTTATTATCAAGAAACGTAAAAAAATAATACTATATTTATGATTTACGCTATATGATTGAATTGAATAGATTGGCATGTTTGCATCTAGTGCACATCATCTCAGGTTCATCCTCAGTCAACGTAATTGTGTGTTGTAGTCCACAATTTACTTTAACAAAACGAGTATGTAGGGCTAGTATTAACAATCTCATAATCTCGCTCACGTCAATTCGTGCAAAGTAATCAGATTCTAAAAAATTGAAACCGTAAAACTTTACTTTGGACTAAATATTTTAATTCTTATTAGGAATTAAATATCGTTTAGTATGATGGTATTGTAACGGAATGGAAATGTGGTTGGTGGAGGGGACTTTACATACTTTTCTTTAATTCACAATGGCTCAAAATGATCTCAAATCTTGCAACTTTAATTTAACTCATTTTCTGATGTAATACAATGATAAAATTTTGCAAAGCGACGTAAGTAGGATGACAATACAATATCCCATTGTAACTTTCATATATACAAGGTAGCCAGAAAGTCTCTTTACACCTGAACTAAATGCGTGTAACAGTAAGATATTTAAGATTCAAACCTCAAATCCTGATCATTGATGTGGCAACAGGGCTGCTTATGTGAATTGCAACATGATTGCCGCTTAACTGCCACGTGACTGCCCGGGGAGGAGAATAAAGTGTGTGCGTTGATGAGTTTATTGTCTTGCCTTTCTGTGTTACGTGGAGAACAATCACATATATCAGCGACTTTACTTTGGAGGAGCGCTTAATGATAAGTGTGTGGGTTCATGAACGCAAGCACAACAACGTAAATAAGACACAGGTGATGAATAGGTTTCGTGAACGGTTTGGTAAGGAGCCACCTAGTCGTCAGGCTTTGATCATGTGGGAGAAGATAGCTTTTGGCCTGGGAAGTTTTTTGGATGCCTCCCACTCTGGTCGTCCATCAACCCGAAGGGAAACATATGCTGAAGTTAGTGCGTCAGTTATGCGGTCACCCTGCAAGTCGACCAGAAACAGTAGTATAAAACTTGGAATTAAAAGGAGCACAATGCAACTCCATATGAAAATAGACTTAGGCCTGCAAGCATTCAGAACAATGGCCCATGAACTGCTCCCTGCCCGGTAGATAGGACGTGGGTCCCCAATTTCACCAGTCCCTTATCCTTGGCCTCCTCGAAGTCCGGGCCTTACGACACCTTGGCGCCCTGTAGGGTATAATCAAATCATACGTCAGGGAGAAACGGTACGTGGACAATGATGCTCTGCGGGCAAGTGTACTTGAAGCCTTTCAGCATGTGACACCGCAGCTGCTAAAGCGGATGGAGACATGGAGCTGCTAAAGGAAAACATGGCGTCTTATGAAGCTGTGCAAAATAACTGGGATGCATATACGGACATTTTGGACAAATAATTGTAAGTGTTATTAACGTTACGATGAGATAATTGCACGTGCAAAGGGACTTCCTGGCCACCCGGTATTTATATACTTCAAAAACAGATTTTATTTAATTAATTAAAACTTCTCTATCCTAAAATAAATACTGCCCCGCAACAATTTTGCGTTTCACTAGTTGCAGAACATTTTAGATTTTGAGTGACAAAACCTCAGCTTACAAATATAGGGTAAGGAAAAAGATTGCGAACGCCGAAATAACTTGAAGGAATATAATAAAGAACGTTTTTAAAAACATACTTTTCTTTAAAGAAAATCAAACAAAATAAAACAACTAGTGCTAAAAATAAAAAAAAAAATGCATGATTAAAAAGAAAAGCATGGGCGCGCCAATTGAAGAATTTATAAAGTAACTTATATAAGAGCGCGCCTCATGCTTTTCTTTTTAATCATGCAAAAACAAAATTATATTTTACTTTTTAGTACGAATTGTTTTATTTTTTAAGAAAGATATTTTATTATTTTTTCCTGCTTAACATTAGAAGGACGAGTACTTTTCCTTCCGAAGAAGTAGTGAGTAGTTTAAAGAGAGCTCGTATATTAATACGCATTTACTTGTAAGTATCCTGAACTTAATTTCCCCGTACTATTTATTATTCATGAGAGTTTAAATAAACATGCTAGGCAAAACCAGGAATCTATTTTCAACACTATAAATTTTAGGGACTAGCAAAAGGCACTGTGCACAACACATCGGCAGACGAATAAATATTTTTGTGCTACAATTTCAAAGATTGGCGACTAGTGGTGGTGAGTGAGTGAATTGTTATTAACTTCCTAAACGAGATGGTGAGCTTCTAAGGATGGGATCTACAAGTTTTGGTAAAGGGGACTCCGAACCACTGCATTCAATGGACCCCGGCGGGATTTGAACCCATCCCCACAAGCACAGAAGGCGAGCGCTATAACCTCTCGACCATCCCAAGGTCGAGTAGTAGTGGTTGTGTGCGACATGTGTATTGGTTAATTGGAGGGAACAATTCGTCCCTCAGGAGACTAACTATGACGATAAGGGGTTGTTGAGTTTCGTCGTACCAAAAAAAAAAAAGCATGGTGCAAAGGAAGATTCTTAAGTTTAGATTCGTTGATATAAGTCAATCGGTAATCGTCCAAATAAATACGGTCAAAACAAAGTAAGGAATAGATGGATAAAAAATCCCACAGTGTGTCACTGGATGCGACTGGAAACCGCTTCGCAATCCCAGAAGAAGTCAATTGAAACAAATCTCAAGTAATTTATGGAAATGTTGCTTCCTGTAGTTGTTAGTCTCTCGGAGGTGGGTGGCACACACGATTAGGTGAGTTTCAATGTGTAATGTTTCGTCCGATTAGCTGAATTTTAATGTCTATGTATATAAATTGGCTATTCTAGGAATATGTTAGAATGCAGAGCTCTGATAGTAATACGGACTTTTGCATTGAACTGCAGAAAAGAAAACTGTCATCATGTTTACACTTGTAAATAGCTATAGTATTGTTTGATTTATTTATGTACGTGACGTGTAATGCCTTGTCAATATTACTTATACATTCTTTGTGCAGTTATTTTCTTGATGATTTGATAGCATCTAAACTACACGGTTTGATTTTCAAAGATTCTGCCCATAAAGAAATTTCCGTAAGTGGCATTAATACCTGTCGTCAATTACAGATTCGTCAACTTTATCACAATGTGCTTACTGAACTACATATCACACGGAGGTTCCTGGTCGTTACCAAGGTTTGGAAATCCTTTTAGCACATATTTGAAAGACGCATTAAAGTGCAAATTGATAAGATTTGGTAGGGGCAAAATACATATTAAATTTGCAAACGATACGAATATACTCATGAAACTTTGATTTAGTATTTTGTATGTCGATCTTCAATCTCTTTGATACCGTTCGCCATAGACTCTTCAAAAGTACAACACATTGATGTACTGGCTAGTTTTAGACTTCTATTTTCAAGAACCAATAAACCTGTGCCCACATTATTGGAAACTTGCTCTTCCTTAGAGTTTCAGAGATTGCGGTATAGTTTGCTGTTTTAGTGACAGCTATCCATAGGAGATTATTTTAGTTTCTTAATCATCGTATAGCAAAGCTATCCTTGCTAAAACATTACATATTTCCAGTAATTTGGAAGCCAGTCCAAACGCTCTCTATCTGACATTAATCAGTTTTTGAACCTAAATATCTTTAAAGCTGCTTGTGTTTAACTCTCCAATGAGCTGGGATAGCTCTGTTGAAAGCACTCTACAACGACAAACTCAGGTAGATATTAATTTCACTTACACTGATTCCCTATTCAGTTCTAATGCCAAAGGTTTATCCATTCTGCTTTTCATAACTAATTAATGACCCTGCTCTTTTATTTTTACAGACATATTTACACTTTCTTTCACATGAGAACACATACTTCAATCACAAATTAACTCCAGAAATGCTTTTTCGGTTCATGTGATATTCTCTGAGGCATAATATTGTTCAGTGAGATTCATTTATTGAAACTTTGTTCTCGATACTAAATTTATTCTATAGGTGCTACATAAATTATTATGCGCGTACTTATCAGGGTTGTCATGTTTAAAACAACATGTTTTAAGAAACCCGTTAGTTTTGTACATTTTGTTTAAAACATTTCCAACATCTTATTTTAAACAATATGTTTCAACAATGACTTTTAAAGCACCTGTTAAAAACTACCACCTGTTCCACAGAAAATAAAGTAGTTTAAACTTTTTCATCTGGACTGTATCTAATAAATATTAAATTCATGTCTATTAATTTCCAACAATAACTTAAGGTTTGTATTCTAGAATACAAAATGGGAATAATAATATTAGAAACAAAATTGTAAAAAAAAAAAAAATGGAACTTTTGGTAAAAATGCATTTACGTTTGAAACATGTTTATCAGAAAAAGAAACTAATTTTTAGAAAAAAAAGTTTTTTTAAATAAAGTTTTGTACTTTTAGGAAATGCTTTATTTCAATTCTGTTAGTTACACGATTTACAGTTGTATATGTACACACTCTATGTAAATACAGAAAACAAAATACTAAAATATCCACTCAAACACGTCACAAAGCTCATTGCTACATTAAAATACACAGAGTAATGAAGAAAATATACCATGAGCAAACAGAAACGAACATAATTCCAAAAGCAAGTGCAGAGTTGCCTGGCGTAAAAACAAAACACTACTTGTATTCATATTAATTTGTATGTCACGGTGCGTACATGTAGAAATAACGAACATTTTCATCTAAATTAATTAGATCTGTTGGGCATGCATTTAATTGCGTGATTCAGCAAAAATCCTTTGTTGGAAATTTTTTCAAGGGTTGTAATTTTGTAATGCAATTCTCGGTACATAGAAGTAGCAAACTAGAAAAAAAAATAATGAATTCAATTGACTTCATCGAAGTTTCAGACAGCACGCTGCATTCAATATATATAAAGAGAAGAGAAAAAAAGTATACAACAAAGGTGTTAAACTATCTACACTATTCTCTATTATTTCACTTAGCACGTATAATTTTCAATTTCTCCACTATATTTCTCTTTCCTAGCTTAGCATGTATGTTTTCCTCCACACTCCTTCGTCCCTTATTTTGTTTGTTGAGTAATTTCTTTAATTTCGTTGATGGCCTTTAGGCAGCTATAGCTCAGACAAAGGGTATCATTTTCTCGTAATTTTTACTGTAATGATCTTCGTTTCTACATTTAACGGGTATTGCCGATCTATCAAAATCATCACAAAATCCAGCTCAGCTATTCACGATTATTTCCACTGTTGATTATTACCTAAGCTTATAATGAAATAAACTGTATAATTATGTTTTAAATAAAAGCATCCCTTCCCTAAAATACACTAAGACAGCAGAATTTTTTTCTCTCGCTCAATTGTTGTATTAAAGTGTAAAATTGCGTGGTGTTAATAGAAAATACGTGATTTTTGAATTTGAATTTATTTTAACGCCTTTAAATATCTTAGGCTCAGGCCGGGATAGAGTGGGAGCGAGCATGTTGGTAGGTAGAAGGCCAGAGCCTATTTTGTAAGTACAATACTAGCATTTACCTCATTTCACTGAGGAAAACCCCTGGAAAATTTTAGTGAAGATGGTCGGATGCTAGGATCGATCTTACGACCTCTCGAATGCTAAGAAACGGTCTACCACTAAACTACGGCCACTCGGAACAATTAAGCGATATTATTACATTTATTTTAATATATTTGTTACAATTTTTTTTGCCCGTATAATTCTTAATTTTGAAGATATAATTCATAATTTTGAAGATATACGAACCAAGTTTTATTATGTTACTTCTAAGCTTAATAGCTCACCTAAGTTCGTTAATCAGCAAAATCGACCCAAGGGGGTGGTTAGGGGAGGGGATTGAATTTTAATATATATATATATATATATATATTAAAATTCAAT
>JAGDQP010015698.1:23553-36344 GCA_022664845.1 Lepisma saccharinum
CTTTGTCTGTATAAAAGTACTCCCTAAGAAGTTTATGCTGACACCAACGATTCTGGGATTGTGGGGTTACGAGTGAGGTTGGGGGTGGAAATTCGAAATTTTTAAAACAATGTATTGTGGGGTAACGTTGAAAAGAGCTCTTGATGATTAATCTATAAATCAATAACTAGTTTCTCGATAGCGCTCATATTTCGTTAAGGGTATATAAATTGGCGGGTTTCATTGGGCCTGTTAATTTCAATTGGAACATCACTGCATTCAGTTTTAATAACAAATGTTTGCACGGTAATTGGTTAACCTATTAGTGTAATTAGTTACCGTATTTATCATTTTATAATGAAAATATAATGATAAAAGGATACTTACTTAAAGTTTGCTTCAACAAATTCAATCATAAACACTTCGAAATCTACCTCAGCTTGTAGGTCTGCCGAAAGGAATTTTAAAATTAATATACGTATCTTTAATCAAGTCCGCTTCTATGTATTAGATTGTCATTTCTCGACTTTTTGGGTAAATTCAGCTATTGCCAAAAGTGGATTATAGTGTGCTAGATCTATCAAATTCACGGATACTAGTATGTAAATACGCGTTAGTTTGAGAACTATAAGCAGTACAATTTCGTCATATCTCCAAATGGTTATTATTTCATGTAATATTACGGTATCTTCAAAAGCCAACTACAAAGTCTGGCGATATCATGTGATCAGTTATTCATCAATGGCTGCCCGTTGTTTAGGCATAATTTTAACGTTTTGTAATATATAGTTTATTCTAGTGTTACTGAAATGTATATAATATTTTCTAGAACATAATATATACACTCAATTTTTACAGATTATTGTGTAAAATAAATATTAAATGGACAGTCTAAAGAATGAATGAATGAATGTTTGAAGATATGAAGCAGTTATTCATTATTTTATTGTTAAAGTCAAAAATAAAATTCAGTTTAAAATAAATATCTTTAAAGTAAAATTTATTGAATGTACCAATCTCAAAATTAACAGATTTCAAAATGTACGGTAATTTCCTTTTATAGTAAAGCCACTTTCATAAATTCTGAGTTTCCGGATCGTAAAAGACTGGCCCGGAAAGCTCGAGGTCGTGGGTTCACATCACACTCGTAATCCAGATTTTCATTTCAGTAAAATGTATTAAGCTATGAAAATTTCAAATATCTGCTGGATTTACAGCATTTAATTTCAAAGATAATGGTAATTTTTGTTACCATTTTGTCTTCTCTCCAGAAATAAGAATCAAATTTTACAAAATCTTGTACACAATTGACGCATCTCCAGGGGCGAGATGACACTAACTGTCAGACGGACAGTTTTCGGAACATGTCACTATAACGTATTAAAGCACTTTTCAATCAAGTTTACTACCATGTAAATGCCATACAATTTTCTTTAAACCACGAAAGAGTAGTATAATATTCGCAGGTGTCGAAGCGCGTTTAGTAAGAAAATATTGTGATGAAAGTTTTAGTGTCAATTTGAACATTTAATGAAAATATGGGAAGTGATGGAGAAGAATACAGGGAAAATCCAAGTGCAATTTTGCCTAACAGCATATGATATAACAAATACCTTGCACAAAGGTTGTAACGTCATTAAATCGAGATCGCTAAACCGGAATCTGAAGTCAGTTTCTCTCTAACTGGCACCCTTAAAATGCCATTTAAGTTTACCGCCTGACTCCATGTAGTGCAAAATTACAGGACGAAAGAGCTGTTATATCAACATATTGTAAATGACGTTGTAAATGGAGGTTAATGTCAATCTGAAGTCAGTTTCTCGACTGAATATGTCTTCGTTTACGAGGTAGCGTGTATTATATGTAGAAATACCAGTAATGCAGGTTGTAGTATAATTCATTTTGAAATTTGGAAGTTACATCAAAATCACTGAATAGAAACCGGAAAACAGTTTCTTTGCGTCTGGTTTCCTTCAGTGTCTAAATTGCGTAATATACTGAGTACATGTAATGCACAAATGCCGTAACGAAATATTATACCCCGACGGGAAAAATTATTTTTATTGTCATTGGCATTTTGATTCAAGATTCCGAATCAACCCTAGTAAAGATCAACATCTGTTTAGGTAAACATCACTTATGGTTATATTGATTATATTAATTAATATTAAATATCTTCTTGCACTTTTAAAGACATTATCAACAATGTAATCTTGTAAATGCTTTGGGCATGTGTCTCGGAGCAAGCGTTAGGAGGGTTAGTAGCCAGGTTAGATTTTCTTTATTGTCACCGTGTTCCACAATAAATAACCCCTCCGGCATATTTTTCCTTTAGTACTATAGAAAACAAGTTTTGAACATGCTTTCTGGCCCTACAGCACAACAACAACTCGTTTGAAAATAAAAAAATAAATAAACAAAAACAATAAAACTTGTACAGGGTTCCTTTGGGACGAGTTTCATAATCCCATTGAATTTAAGGGAATTAGGGTGGCCACGTTTAATTTACATTCTCTGTTATTGACGTCATCTACAGTTGGTATAAGGTGCAAATTGCAATTTTAATCTTCTTATTAATTCAGTTGAAAAAAACACTAAGTGAGAAACTATTTCCTTTGAATTTAAAAGTCAGAAATCGTAGTTGTTAGCTTTTAGTGGCATCTGCTGCTGAAATAACATATTCATGAGCATCAAACTTCCACGTCTGCATTTGGTGTATGCGTAGGAACTGTGAATAGAACCATATGTTAACCAATGAGATTAAAAAAACGTGATCTGAGAAAACACCAGTTTGACATTGAAAATTATAAAAAAAATCGAAAAAAGTTCCGAAGTTGATTTTTCCATTCCAATTCCTGGTTGAACTAGAATGAAAATCACAGTAAAAAAACAAAACAAAAACAAGCAGAGACATGAGAAAACAAAAATGAAGTAAAGAAAAATATAAGAGAAAGATTATTCTTAAGTAAAAGTCTATTTTCCAGTCTATTTAATGGATATAAATGAAATTAATTATATTATATTCTTTTTGTACCAAATTCATTGAAATCTGTAAAACTAAGTTTGCTATCAGATTCTAATGTCTTGAGCAAATATTTCTAATATCAGCTGAATTAGTTCATCATGTTCAAAATTAATTTATTAGTTTATTTAGCATTCATACATGGCTGATATAGCTGTTACAAATATGATAGTTGGCGATCTTCGATAAATACATCTTGCACTATAAATCTTTCCATCCTTAAACTACAATAAATCATTTGGCAAACAGCTGGTCAAGAAATCGTTGTAATTTTTTAGTGATTGACAAATCAATGACCGCCACCCATTGTGTATAAACAAACACACACCGATACACTTTAACTATTGCTGGATATAGAAACTCTTGAAGATGACTGTTATCAATATTATTAATGGCATTAAGGGTATTAAATTACATTTTTAAGTACTACTTTTAGTGATAATTCTACTTTTAGTGATAATTAAACTAGCTGATTTGCCCGCCCGTTTATGCAGTGAATAAAATGTGTTGTCACCCTATACCGATGGGAGCTGAACTTAAACGGTATCGAGAATGTTACTATTCACCTCTGCCACCCCGAAAACTATTGATTCAACACTAATATCAGTCGTTTTCAATTATTTTTACATGTCACCTTTTCGCACCACCATCCCTCCCTTGGGTTCATTAACTAAGATAGCCACTGTTAATGAATTTATAGTCATGACAAATATGAACACTCAAAAGCAAACATACTGATGGGGCAGAAAAGAATTAAATATTTTTTTCTTTCGTCGTGATTACAGTGTCAAAGTATGTGCGCATACAACGTTTCGCCACTCGAGCGCAATACTTTGGAAGATATCGAAGATATAAAAGTCAGATTCTGTCTGTGGAATGTGGTGAAAAAGTGTGGACATATCCTTATGTTCTTAAATTGCTTAAAGAAATGGAAGACACATACACAGTAATGGGTACTGTGTGAAAGGCGCAACCTGTGGGAGGGTATTTTCTTCATGCCCGTTATCTTGAAGTCCGCCATATTGAATAATGATTGATTTTCTTAAATGGGAAGGATTAGTCATGTCATATGTCATTCTAGGTTAGAATTTTACGCGAAAAATGTTATTGTGAGAGATAAGCCACTTCTATATGCGGGTAACGATGCAATAGCCTGAAAACACCTATTTCGTTTTGAAATAACGGAAGAAATAAAACCCAAATGTAAATAAATCCATATAGATATGACATTAAACTCAGGAATAATTTGTTGTTTGCATTTGGGTCTCACTTTCTTCGTTATCTCAAAACGAAACAGGTGTTTTCAGGCTATTGCACCGTTATCCGCGTAGAAGTGGCGTATACCCTTATCTCTCACAATAATACTTTTATGGCAAAACTGACTTCAAAACTGACTTCGCGTAAAATTATAACCCAGAATTACATATTACATGACCCCCTTCCCATTGAAGAAAATCAATCGAGATTCAATATGGCAGGCATAAATAAAATAGCCCGTAACAGGTAGCGCCTTTCACTCAGTACCCATTACTGTGTATTTGCCTTCCATTTATTTCACTAATTTAAGAACATAAGGAAATTTCTAGTCTTTTGATCACTTTCCACAGACATAATTTGACTTTTATATCATTGATCTTTCCCAAAGTAATTGCGCTCGAGTGGCCAAAAGTTAGATGCGCACATACTTTCACATTCTAATTAATTATTTTCTGCCCCATCAGTATGTTTCCTTATCAGAAATAGTCAACTCGTAAAAACAACATTGTTGTGTGGGTTGTCTCTTGCTTTGTTTTAAATTTCCCATTATTGTTATCACTGGCTTGGAATTCAATCAGAATTGGACGCACTTGAAATAAACCATTTTAAAATCCAGTGGGCGTTTTCATTAAATCTGTCTTTAAATAATTCTCTAAAAGACAAACCAAATTTGGGGACTTGCAAGTCTAAAATTATAATTCTATGCTTCCTCTGAATGAAATGAAGACACTTTAGAGAAGTGCATAATAAAGATAACCATTGTATTTTATATTGTTAGAATACAATCACGACTGTCATTCTAACTGTAAAATAATATTGCTGTCTAAAATCTACAGCACTTTACCTTTAACTTATTGAAATATTATACAAGGAAATATTGGAGCTCAATCACTACTCCAAATTAAAATTACTTTTCATCTGTTGATTTCTTAACCGACAAGAACTAATTATCTTTTCCAGCTAAAAATATTATAAATTTTGATGCTCCTGACTTTCAATCTTTATTAACAAATTACTTACAAATGACATTATTGCTAAAGTTTATCATAAAATTATAAACCACGTCTTTGTCGTATCATATTCAGTGAAAAATTACCACACTCTACAAATATTTATCAATAATAACTTAAATTTTCAAACAGATACAATATTGATACAGCACTTAGAGCACCGATTGGCCTGGCGGGGAACCCGGAAATTCACGGGTGGACCGCGACACTTTTCTCTTGCAAGCGTAATGTTATCCAATAAAGAAGGCAACACTTAATCCATTTTCACTTATACTGGTAACGTTAGGGTCTTACCGATCTTCCAAAATTAGCAAGACCCCTCCCCCCCGACCCACACACACATACACAACAGGTTGGCTCCATGACACACCGTTACCGGCTGAGGTCTGTACACAGCTTTACACCTACATAGATTCCCATTTTAGAGTTTCTAAAAAATACCCGGTTTTATTTTTTTAAAAAAATAATCGGTTTTATTTATAAAAATACCCGGTTTTTTTTTTCAAATCCTGTATTCAATGGACAATTAGATGGTTAATTATCTCTGAAGATAATTATTTTAGAATGAAAGTAATATGATAACTTAACAGCTTGGTCCAGTGTTTGATCAGGTGCGAAAAATCATTCCAACCGTCAAGAACTTTTTGGGTGATGCTCACGAAAATATACTCACTTTCAATTTTATATATAGAGATGAAATTGTTATTTTTCTAGTTTTATTTTTATAGTTATTTTGGTGTTCCGATACTTTTTCCTTACCCTATATATTGTAAACTGATGTTTTGTCACCTAAATCCTAGTGTTCTGCAACCAGTCAAACGCAACAACGTTGCGGGGTAGAATTTGTTTTAGGATAAAAAAGTTCTTACTAAAAAAAAACGTATTTCTAAAATAAGTAAATAGAAATATATGAAAGTAACAATTGCATATTGTATTGCTCACGGTATAGGTCGGTGTTCAAAATTTCATCATTCTATGACGTCAGGAAATGAGTTAAATAAAGGTTGCAAGATTTGAGGACACGGTTGAAATATTGTTAGTTAAAGAAAAGCTTGTAATGATAAATATGTTTAACTCATTCACACATTGATACAGAATATATTTTGAAACTCTATATTTATGATACTGGTAGCATCTAATGTCTGCATGGCGCCGTTCCAGAAAATATTCTTTTTCCTATAGAAAAAAAAGGTTGAAAGGCGTCAATATTAACTTAAATTTAAACTACTATACAGGCACTCTATTGGTGTGACAAAGAAAACCCGAAGAAATGCAGGGCTGGTGCTGGCATCCAGATTCACGAACTCCCGCTCAAGACTTAGTTTTCACGCTGATATATTGACGAGAAATCCTAACGTAAAGATCTATCCTCGGTCTCTCTGTATACCATATGCAAAGAAGAAGGTCGTGAAAAGGAAACAATTAACTGAGTGACTATAAAACGTTTTGTTAGAAGTGCAGGTCATTGTTTTGTAGAAATGTATACAAGCTTTGAAGGTTTCCGAGAAAAGCGTCACAGACAACCGAAGTAAGCATTTATCTCACAGTCTCACGGACAGACTTTCAGTTATTTTATTCTATTTCCTTTCTTTTTGGTAAATGTGCACATCGGATGAAAGCAAGTGTCTGTCTGCATTTATACAGTAATGTATTCATCACTTACCACGAATATTCGTTTATAATTTTGGGGCTTATACTAGGTTCAACAATAGCTTCAAGACATTTGAGAGAATGATTGTCAAAAGTTCATAGGAAACAATTCTTGGAAAATGATGAAGCTAAAAGCAACAAAGGAAGCCTCTTGTTGTCTTGAGACGCATTCATTTCGAGTTTGGAAAATGCACATAAAACGAAAGATTCAGTTGAACTGATGTGCATTTTGTGATGCCTATTAATTCATGCGATATCAAGATGTCATATTTTCCCACTTTCCGTATTTGATGTAGATGATCCGAAATCGTTGAACTTGAAACATTGAACTGTCGTGTCGGGCAAATTACTCGACGGTGGTGCGCAGATTTGTCCGCGCACATAAGCGCAGTCATTAACCTTTAACCTGTGTTATCTATCTTCCTCTTCTTGGAGCTGCTGGTCCCTGGCACGAAAGTTTTCAAACTAGCGACGTATTCCATCTCGTGTCCTTACTACAAAACGAAAGGTTTCTGCTCTAGGTATGTCCTAGTTTCAACACATTCAACAAAATATCTTGAAACTCATTGAAAAGTTTCAAAACAGGCTTTCTTTCCAGGTATGAGTCGTGTAAATGTTTTACTGAATGTTGGGAAGGTTGTACCTAAAGGAGTCTGAATCTGTAGTGGAACAGCCGTGGACGTCGTAAGAGGGTGACTGTGCGTCAAAGTAGAAAGTATAGTATGTTATGGCCGATGGAGGGGATGTCCATGGGAAAATACGACAGAAGTGTGCGAATGAATTTTGTGTCAAACTAGCAGAGTGCAGAAATGAAAAGTTACAACAAGGTACATATGGCGGGCGCACTCGAACTGTGTTTCTGTAGATCTGCAGTCTTCGTTCCATCTGTTCTGTCAGATTCCTGGGTACCCACCTGACGCACGCAAGACGCATTTCAGTTCCTCCGTCACGATGTGGTGAGTGTATTCGATCGAAGGAGATGTTGAGTGCAACGGAACATTCGCGTTATGGCAACATTCTGTCGCATTCCAACAGTTTAGCAGCCTTGCCGATGTTATCGTTAACCGCAGTGGATGGCCTACCACGGTCACTCACATATTTCCGTCTTTGAAGAGCTTCCACCAATGATACACAGCAGCAGGACTTCTTACCGCCATATACTTACTTCTGACGTATTCTGACGTCCACATCCACACTACTGCAGATTCAGATTCCTTTAGGTACGACATTGAAAACAGCCAGTACAGCATTCACACGACACATGCCTGGACAGAGTAACCCTGGAATGGTAGCGTACGTAACATTTACGCGTAAGGAGAGATAAGTAGCCTCTTCTTCCCCTCCCCTCCCTTCCAGACGCTTGCTACGTCAGCAGTGCTTGCTCGTGTCAGTTGCCGATTAATCGGCGTCGAGTGTAGGTGGACTCTGCTCTTCTTTGTTCTGGGGGATTTCTTTATCTTAAACTTTCGCGTCAGTTTGACGTGTCACTATGTTTAACCGCCTTTTTCAAACATGTAAATCTGACTTTTAACATGTATTTTTGTTGAATGATTTAGTTCACCTTGGATTATTTTCTGTGTGATGTCAGGTAATTCGAGGACTAAAATAATGCCAAATATTTTGGACAAGAACTGTGAAGAATTATGAAGAAACTGGGAAGAAAAACAAACCAGAATTTCCAGAAGAATTTACGGATAAGAAATTTCCAGAATCGGCAAGTAGGATCTTCAATGTTTCTATTTGATGAAGATGTAACAGCAGTCTACTTCAAACCAAATTCGAAGAAGATGGTATTGAGCACAATGCAAGGTGACGCCAATCTTAACGATCGCACAGGAAAGCCGGAGATCATAATGACTTACAATACAACAAAGGGTGCCGTTGACACAATGGACCAAATGTATCAAAACATAAACTGTGGTCGTAAGACGCAAAGATGGCCTCTCTGTTTCTTCTATAACGTGCTAAACACCTCTCTGGAGAATGGATATGTCATTTATCTTCACAATCATTTCAGGATAAATGGAGTGAATTCCAAACCAATGTCAAGGCAGGACATCTGCATAGACCTGCACAAACAGTTAACAAGGCCGTGGCAAGAAGCACGACTGAGGGAAAAGACAGTGAGTCGAAACTCGAGGATGACAATTGAGAAGGTCGTTAGAAACTACATAAACTTATAGGAGGCACCACTAACAGCTGAACAAAGAGGCACAAGAAAATACTGTGCCTTTTGTGATGTAAAGAAAGATGACTATTACTTACTACGAATGTGGAAAGGCGATATGTGGAGAACGGAAGAAAAACGTTTTCCCGGAATGTTCCTAAATACCAGTACGTACCATTGCTATCGTCGTTTTGATTGGACTTTTTCTTCTTCAAACTTGTAGACCAAGAGTAATTATTAATTGTAAAATGTATACACAGTAAGTTTTAAAATATGCAAGTTTGTAATTCCTTTTGTATACGCTAAGTAATTACTTGTAATATATGCATTTGTGCAAACTACAATATTCCTGTAATGGCAAAAAGTGGCTTGTTTCAGATGAGCAACTAAACATTTACACTAATAACAATAAAACGACAAATGAGCATTAAACTATAACGAATTATCTAGCGTTATAGCTAACACATCAATCTGACGTGTCATTACCTTTAACGTACACGTTGAAAATGCTACCTTTCCAGGATAAATAGAGATAGTCTTGAAACGTTTCAAGCAGCCCTAGTAAATTACAGTTCCAGTATATGACTATTACACATAGTACCCTGACACGTCCTATTGCATCTGCATGTACTCTTTATATAACATTGCTACTTGTTAATTTCAACTCGAGTCATCTCACAATTCCATTAGTCCGGTAGAACAGAAGGCACAGAGGGTTGAATGTGGACATTGCGTCTTTCGGACTGTCATTTCAGGACTTCCTGAACTTCTTCTCACGATCGGAGAATAAATCTGGAAATATATTTTATCTCAGGAAACATGTTTATCTGAGAAGGCGTAGTTCTACCATATATGAATATCGTTGCAACAGTTTAATTTCCATTAACGACATGCACTTCTTGTACATTTTAGGTGCATTAAAATTTGAGTATTTATGTATGTTTATATATTTACTAACATACCGGCCTTTATTTCTTGTCATGATAAGACATACACAGAACACAATATGTTGACAAGGCATGAACACAAAATAAGATAAAAACAGAGGTTCCTAACAGTTCTCTATGTGCATATATTTAGATGACAAACCTCGAGGTCTTTCAAAGGTTCTTCTGTCGGATTAATATTGCTGTTACGGCACAGAAACTGTTACGACTTTGTTTTTATCTTATTGTATGTCCATGCGTTCTCAACATATTGTATTCTGTGTATATTATTTCATATTTTTTGTGCACAGTACGTCGTAATAACGTCTCCAGCGTACTTAGTAACATAAATGACGTCTTCAATAAAAAGCGGCAGATGCCTTTACCCTTATTGTTGTGTTTTTCGTACTAGGGTTGGTTAAAGCAAACGCTATCATAAAGAGTGGAAACATCTGCCGCCTTCTTCGCTCTGTTAGCAACACATCCTATTAAAACATTTTTAACTTCTGGGAAAAAGAACACAAAATGCCTACAAACGGTCATCACAAGTGAAAAAGCGTGTAAAATTGATAGCAAATTTATAAAATTTAAAGTGTGGAACAAGTACACGTAAATTTTAATTGAAAATTTAACATTTTAATTTAATTTAAGGATTGTTCTTGTAAATAGTGTTAATATTATGTATCTTGAGTATGCACTTAATCAATTTTGTTTTAGATTCATTCTCTTGATTGGAGGATTTAGAAAGACATGGAAAAGGGGGGATTTTACAAACTTTTCGCACTGATTTGCAGATTATTCTTGTTAAATGTTACAGAAAGAAAATTCAAATGAATTAATTATATTTTTGAATTTTTGGCTAATCGTCCTATTTCTACTATTAAATATCATTTTTAAAAGATACTGTAATACAGGTAACTTTGAGACATAAAGTTTATAATTTATGGAAGTACGAATCATAAGAGTTAAATTTATTTGTTTTGTTTTTATACACATAAAATTTCATTTTTGTATATTAGTAGAAAATATATGAATATTATGAGCACAGATATATTATGAAATGAGCAACTTTGGATGCGTTTGAAAAGCAAGACACAAAAACACGTAGCTCCGGCGTAATTAATGATTCATACATAGATCCAATTAAGTAATTTCTTATTCCATGTTTCAAATAATTATTATGTTTCTGTTTCGAAATTATGCAGAAATAACAACAGACATTTCCTTGTATAAATGAATTTTATTACATTATTAACTTTGTTAATATTGAAAGACAATTTATTCAGTAATTGTATAAGATCGCACTCCCAGATTGTATTTCAAACACTCAAATAATTATTATTTCATCGCCCACTTTAACGTATTTAATATATCAAAGCAATTAATTAATTTTTATTTAGATAAATTATAGTTTAAATAAACGATTGTTTCTTAAGAGTACAGAGAAAAAATATCCAATGTAATTAGATGGGTTGTATTCAAATTTAATTGGAATAGTAAGGATAATTATTATATTGTTTAGCATTATATTCAAAATATAATTATATAAAATCCTTTCTTTGTAACCAACTGCATTTTGTTTTCATACTTTATTATAAAATAATAAAGCATGACATAACATTAACACTTGTTATCACGTATTGGGTTTTATGCAAAACGAAATTAGCAGTATTATAATACAAATATATATCAGTTACTTAAGAAAGCAAGAAAGAAATACATCCCAATGGTCGTCTTGATTTAAAATGAGGAAATTTAATAATTACACGAAATAATCTCTTCCATAATTTTCGTAATTCTGTTTTTACAATGTGAAAACTTTTCCGAAACTATCTTGGCAAAAGCTAGGCAATCAGCTGGACATTTCCAGTGACATGGGTAAGAAAATACAGTCATGATTCAATTTCAAGGAACAGTTTGAGCAATAGTAAACCGAGGGGCCACAATTGAGATTTGAGTATAGGTTGTTCTGTTAAAAGTCCATCGTCTTTCGGACTGGACTAAACAGCCAGATATAAGAAACGCTATATTCAAACACTACAAAGGGTCGTAAATACGCTACCAGAACCCTCAAAACATAAACGAGGTTACTCGTACGACTCACGACAAAACTATAATCACTTTTCTCTTTGGCAGTTAGGAATCGGAATTAACCATTCCTTGAGAATATGTTCCATTTGTATGATAGGAAGCAATAATTATAGCGGTAGGAAACACTTTACCAGCATGTGCACATATCTATCACTTCCTGTGAAACACTTTCTTAGCACATGTGATGAGAAACGCTTTCCTATCACATGTGACATGTTGTTGTGATAACAAATCCTTTCGTTTTTTTTCTGCGCATGTGCACATATCACACTAGAACTAAATACTGAAACTTTCCAAAAAGTTTATAGAAAATCCTCGGTATTTTTTTAGGTTTACTGTCAATTACTGCAAAAGCTGACATGTATGTTTCTTAAACGTTAAGGATATATCAAGGATTTTTTCTGAAATTTTTAGCAGTGTAATGTGGGAAAATTTTAGGGTTTTAAAGAAAATGAGTTTTTTTTTGTTAGAGTTAAATTTCATGGTTTTGCTTCCTGAGTTTGTAGACAACACATTTCAATCGTGTTTATAGAATACGTCTTATCGCGTTGAAAGCTTTTGAAAAGTTCTCATAATAATGAAGCTTTCATAAAGGAATGGATGGAGAGATAGCTGACCCATTTACAAAATATTCTAAATACTATAATAATAATAATAATAATAATAATAATAATAATAATAATAATAAT
>JAGDQP010015699.1:0-42104 GCA_022664845.1 Lepisma saccharinum
CGATATACAGAAATACTGAACGATATCGAAATATTGATATACTGAAACACCGATATACCGAAAATATAGAAATAGTGAAATAATGGTATACCGAAGTACCCAACGATACGGACATATCCATATACCGAAATAACGATATACCGAATAATATTGAAATACTGAACCATATCAAAATACCAAAACACAATGATATTGAGCTATATGGACGTATGTACTTAGGGGTGAGTTTGACCCGCAGCCCGAAATTCCAGTTAATGTACAAAAGGATAGTGTGGCTCGTGCCATAGTTGCCTAAAACCCTTAAAATAAATTCAAATAAACAAAAAATGAACATTTTTGGCGTAATTCAATTGTCCCTCCGAAATTAAGTTTTATATACGCGTCTGGAAGCATTGAACTGCACAGAACGATATCGAAATACCAAAAAAAGGGAAAATAGATAACAACAGAGAATAACAAACCAAATGTGACTTTGGGAGAAAGGTAAAATGAATTTTATGAGCGGTAACAGTAAGCACTAGATATCCTAAAAACTGTTTTGGTTTTGCTTTTTTGTTGTCATCTCTCCAAGCCGGGTCACATGTTCCGTAATTACGTTTTAAGAGTGCATCCATTCTTTACCCTGTCTTTTAAACGATACACCTGAAACTAAACAGAACAAAGAAAGAAATAAAGGGGTGAAAAAACATTATTTTATATGGGACAGTTTAGTAACTTTTGGCTTCGGTCCGTCACGATTCGGCCCTATACACCTGTTTAAAACCCATAAACGTTAATGCCCTTGGCGGAATTCGAACCCGCAGCCTCCTTCGTGTCACTGGTCTAACGCCTTAGGCCACATGGCTACACGGTCTGCAAGAAATGAGTGAGAATGAAATTTTTTAACCTTGCAAATGTAATAATATAATGTATATTTACACGAGAGATAAGCAATGTCGGCAATCTCAAGCCACAACACAAAATATTGACATAAGAAAGAAAAAGTTGATGATTCGTATTACAGAATACTATGCTGATAATAAACATTAAAGCATTTACATTAACGCACAGACTCATTTCGAAATCAAGAAAGAGCATATTGATAAATTATTGTGCTTTAAGCAGGTACTTTGAATTTAAGTTTTAATGCCTTTAGGCAACTCAGGCTCAGACCAGATTGATGACTATGGAATGATTGGTGGAATGAAGAAAAGAGGAGGAAATGGAAGAATCCCGAGAAAACCCACGCACACGTTGTTTGTTCACCACAAAGCTCTCATGGCACAAGCAGGGTTTGAACGGACGAACCGAATCGCTAGAGTCGAGCGCTCTAACCATTAAACCACCGCGGTCCACTCTAATTAGGTCTTTCCTGATAATGAAAGCACAGTTGTTGTAGCTTCACCGACTTCACGTGGAATCAATTAACAAAGAAAACACAGCGGCAGTTTCGAGGATGGGGTAAAGCCAGCTGCGAAAATATGTTTCAGCTACATTTTGGTGTAATGCGAAAATTGCTGAGTAGTGATGGCCAGATCCGGATCCAAAAGGATCCGGATATCCGAAACTCGGATTTCGGTCGCACACTCGGGTTTCGTTATAATGATGCCTCTGAAAGTGCGATGCCGAAATGGTAAGTTATGAAAGTCCCTGGACAATACCTTACCATCCTCTGTCTACCTCGTCCTGGCCTGAGCCAAAAATGACAAAAGGCGATAAATAAAGCAAACTTAATTCAATGTATTTGAAACTCGAATATATATATATATATATATATATATATATATATATATATATATATTGTGTGTGTGTGTGTTTGATTGTTATTGTTTTCTTGTCCAGAGATATAATCTGCTGGAAGTTTGCACGAAGTGCAAAAGTGTAGCTCCTAGGCTTTTCGCAGAATTTTGAGTTGTTGATTAGAAATGGCGCAGAAATTTATTTGAACTGTGTGTAAGTGTCTTGTGTGCCAGTAGACGAAGTTTTGTGACTATTGTGCAAGACTTACACCTATTATCAATTAAATCTTTTAAATGTAAACAAGTGCCTCGGTAGTGTCCACATAAGAAAATAAATTGCTAAGTACTGATGTAATAATGGTTGGAAGTAAAAGATAATTGGTAAACAAGTGGACCAGAGTGGTGAGCAGATTTGCTGTTACTTGCTAGATGATTGAATAAAGGTTGGTGAAGTTATAGGTATTTTTTGTGAAGTGTGATATTTTACTGCCTGCCATTTGCATTGCTGTAGAAACGGAAGCTCTTTACACACAGTCGTGGGGAAAGAAGGAAATGTTGGAGAAGATGGGAAATTTCTGACTCGATGTGGAGTGGCTGTAAACATCAACAGTTTTAGTGAGATTGGTTACTGGTAGGATGTGAATATTATCAGGTAAAAAAGGAATAAGCTGTTAATGTATGAGAAATTCTCCCAAAAGGACAAGAAATATAAGTATAATTCATTCCTAGATGGAGTAAGGCTTTTAAAGACTTCTTTTACAGGAAAGTTAAAATAAGGTATTGTCTCCAACCCTGACTGACCAGGTGTATTGGTTGTCTTTTAGCCCTTTCTTGAGTGGTGTGTGAATTTGGCGCATTCCTGTGACAGGGAGGAAGTAACTCACCCTTTGGAGGTACTGGAAGGCTCTGGAAAATATAAATTTCTTGGCACTCTCAAAATTGTAAATAAGGGGCACCAACTAGCTTCGGGACTTATTATTTAAACATTTTGAAGGTTTGAAGCTTCTAGGTCATCTGTGAGACGAGATAAAGCTGAAAGAAAATTTTCGTTTACCATGGCAAACATTATTGCTAAAACTTTTTCAACCGTAAATATCTCTTAAAATAATTACAGAATCAAAAAAGCTATAGAGGCGTTTTCTTCATAATTTTGTTTGCCCTTTCAGATCGGAGCATGTTCGAAGAGATTGAGTAACTTTGATATTTGACTTTATTTTTGCTTTTAGTAATCTGCTTGTGTTACTGTTTGTGTGAGAGAAAAGTTATAGACAGAAAATCTACTGACAGATTTTGTTGTTCTTAAAATTAAGTTTGTGCTTCCGGAAGGTAGCCCCCACTCGTATCTGGTGTGTGACCGCAATAGCGGCTGTCTGTTTTGCAGTTGTTGCTAACTTTCAGTAAGGAGACTACCGGAAAGAAATAACGATTAACTGATGGTGGTATAGCGGTATTCCATGTAAGTATCTCAAGTGACAACTGTGATAGCTGCAACTGTTATATTAATACTTCTTTCGAATTTGGTCTTTGGGTTCTGAAACTATAAGCAGCCTAACAATGTAATCGGATGTGAATGTCTCCATCTCCTCATTGGTAGTAAGGAGAATTGATGATACGCTGGCGGACCCACTCCACGACTCGCTTGTTGACTCGGAGTATGTAACTAAAAATAGCTCAATCCCTGAAGTGACCCCTAGTGATACACCTATGAAGACTAGTACCCCGGATGGTGTACTCCCTCACCCCAGCTCTGTACCCCCAGGTGAGTTTACTCTCGGAAGAACAAGAGCTATCCCTCCAACTGGTGTGAAGCGTATCCGGACAGAAGTGGAAGAGGAGCACGTGGAGTTACTCCTACAACGTTATCATGAGAGTTTGAAATTTATAGAGTAATCTCTCAACAAGTCTAAAGTGAGTGCTAATAAACTCGAAAATCTCAAGACACACCTTGTGGTGTGGTTAGTGAGAATAAGTAACTTGGAAGGACAAATTCTCACATTGAGGGATGAACTGGAGCTTTGTCAATTGGAAAACCGATGGCTTAGAGTCGAATTATTTAAGACGGTATTGAACTAGAGTGGAGACAATGTCAATGGGAATGGTCCTGTTGAGGTCGAAGAACAGCGTACGGTGGAAGCTGGGGTTTCTGGCTACGAAGATTTAAGGTCAAAAGTGATGGAATTGGAGGAAGTGAAGTTGGATTTGGAATCTCGACTAGCGGCCGGTGCTGAGCGGATTTCTGAATTGGGCGGTAAAATATCTGCTGTGGAGAACTCAAACACCCACTTACAGGCACAGAGCATTAAATTGGAGCAAGACTGCACCCTCTTTAGAGAATCTCTCTTGAATGCAAAATTCGAAGAGGGTAAATGTAGTGTTTTGGAAAATGAATTACAACAAGCCCGGAAAGAACTTCAAGTGATATCCTAGAAGCATCTCGAACCCTGTCAAGTTGATTGTCAAAAGTGCTTAAGTGGTATTCCATCAAATGCAGGTAATCTCACCTAGGCCCAAGCATTAGAAAAAGTTCAACCTGTCCTTAGTGAAAGACCTCGAAATATTGAAAAACTGAACGCTAAGGCTAAACCTGTACTCCTTGTAAAACCTAAAAACCAAGCAGACCTCCCAAACATAGAGAAAATTCGTGGAACTTGTTGATCCCAGGGGTAATAAAGTTAAAGCTTCTATTCGTAGAACCAAAACGGGATTAATGGTTATTGGGGATACTGTCGAAGATCTAACGAAAATTAGGAACATTCCAGCAGTGATTAAACACTTTGAGTGCCAGGAGCAACCCAAGAACAAGCCTTTGATGATCCTCTATAATATTGATAGCTCGCTTGATAATAATGAAATAGTGGATGCTCTTATCAAGCAAAATTTTGAAGAATCTAAGATGGAAAGACTTAGGTGTATCATCAGGGCTAGGTTTCGATCTGGTCCCAGAAACGAACGTAGATGCCATCTCGTGTTGGAGGTGGATGGAGAAACACGGAGAGAACTGTTGGCTAAAGAAAAATTGTTCTTCTTTTACGAGGCGTTATCCATTAGGGACTTCTTATCTGTGTCGAGATGTTATAAATGCCAAGATCTAGGTTCCATTGAAATGTATTGTCCTGGCACCCTTCGATATGGACATTGTGCTGTGGAGGGACATCGTCGCCCGGACTGTCCGAAAAAAATGACCCCGGTATGTGGTGTATACCCTGCTACCTGAAAAACCGTACGTGGCGAGCTCAAAATAACCAGGAGTGCCTCTCCTATAAGATTGTGCAGGAAAGATTAGTATCTAAAATTGACTATGGATAGGATTGAATTCTTGCAAATAAATGCTCAGCGATCTAGGACGGTTATCAGTGAACTGAGAAGCTTAATACAAGAACGACACGTAGATATAAGTTGTGTGCAAGAACCTTATACGATGAAGGGAAGAATTCCTTTTCTCCCCCTTTCGTCTTGTATCTTCTTGAAGGGAGCCAAACCACAAGCTGCAGTAATTATCAATAATAAGAACATTAAAGGCATTTTAGTGGACCACCTAAGTGATGAACTGGTGATTTGTATGGAGGTTGTTTGGAATCATTTTAAATTTATCTTAATCAACGTGTATTTCAAGTTCGCAGATCCAACTGAAGTACATTTACGCAAGCTTGAACATATGTTAAATACATATGCTGGTTGCAAAATCATCGTAATGGCGGATTCAAATGCAAAACCGGCAATGTGGTACAGCGCCGTAAGTGATGCAAAAGATGAACAACTGGAGGACGTCATTCTTGCAAATAATTTAGTTATCCTAAACCAGCCAGGATTTCCTCCAACGTTTTGTAACCACGTGGCTGGTAGTTCGGACATAGACGTTACTATGTCAACTACGGGAATTGTCGATTGTATCCGGAACTGGAGAGTAGAAGATGGCCTCACTTTAAGTGACCATAATACCATCTTCTACTCCCTCTTTCCATTAAGTAATTTGGAAGGACAGGTGCCGCGCCAGGATCACGTAACCCCCAACGTCGCTTCAATATAGGATCAGTTACCTGGAAGAAGTTGCGGGACATCCTACAGCTACCTCAGATCAACCCAGGAGATGATATGAATGTTAAAGCAGTAGAACTCAGCGAAGCGTTGATCCCCGCCCTCCAGAAATCTTCCCCAATAGAGAAGAAACGGTTGCCTTGGGATAAACCAACCCATTGGAGTCATGAACCTCAAAGATTCAAAAGAATTCTTAGTGCACGACGAGAATCATATCAGCGTGCCCTTCTTCCCGAACATCGCTTGTTACGCCTAGAAAAGTACACGCAAGCCAACGAACACTATCAGCGTTGCGTTGAATGGGCGAAGACACGTAGCTGGGAGTGCTTTGTTAATCACGCGTTGGATATGGATCCCTGGGGTGTCCCGTACAGGATCGTGAATGAAAGACTAAGACCGCCAACGGCCCATAGTACAATGAGAGATAGCGATGTAAGAGTAACTCTTGGTTGGAATGATACTGTGGAAATGCTTATGAATTGCCTTCTACCGGACGACGACGCTGAAGTGGAGACTGATTACCACCGAAACATCAGACAGGAACTGACAGTTAAAACTGAGTCTACCTCTTTAACGGAAGTGTGTGCTCTGGATATTACCAACGATACCTTGTTGTCCATCATTAGAAAGCTGAAAAACGGCAAGGCTTCTGGCCCGGACAACATAGCTAATGAGATCATCAGGAAGCTACAAGATTTATTGGGTCCCTACTTGTGTAGATTTTTTGTGAATGTTGTCAACAATGTGTGTTCCCCACTCCTTGGAAATCTGCGAATGTTATCATTTTGCTGAAAAGTCCGGAAAAAGACAAGGCATTACCAAAGATCTATAGACCAATATGTCTGTTAAATGTTTTAGGTAAAATCTTCGAAAGTGTACTGGTATAACACCTCCAACCCTTTTGTAATATGTATTTAAACGCTGCAGAGTTTGGTTTTCGGAAAAGTCGATCTACAGAGGATACAATGTCTCAACTTTTCCAACTCGTTGATGATGCCAAGGGTGCAAATAAATATGTTGTGGGCTTATTTATTGATATACAGGGAGCGTTTGATAATGTATGGTAACCCTCCCTATTGGTCATTCTGGCTAATATGGAGATCCCAAATGGACTGTGGAAGATGATAAGAGACTATTTTAACAACAGAAGAGTCTAATTTAGTTATTCCAGTGAAGTGTTCTCCAAAGTTACATCTAAAGGCTGTCCTCGGGGCTCCGTGTTGGGTCCAGTGCTCTGGA
Source organism: Lepisma saccharinum (assembly GCA_022664845.1). NCBI lineage: Eukaryota > Metazoa > Arthropoda > Insecta > Zygentoma > Lepismatidae > Lepisma > Lepisma saccharinum. Next base: position 6,993 of record JAGDQP010015699.1, read on the forward strand.
ACATATTTTTTAATCCCTGCCTTAACCGACTTCAGGGTCTTCCAGAAGTCAATACGAAGTCCATAACATTTCTAGAACTAGAACTGTAAATTATCTTGGTGTGGTCTGAACATCTGAAAATGAATGAACATATTGTCCAGTTAAAGATCAAAGTGTCAAAGGTGGCAAATAAATTAACATCTCTAGCCACTACTACCTATAGGCTTCCAGTCAAAGTCGTTCTCCTTTAGCAAGTTGCAATTTTGGTCCCAATCATTACATACGCCTCCAGTCTGTGGGCACACAGACTCGTGGAAAACAAATCCCTTGCTGCCAAGATTGATTCTGTCCAAAGAAAGCTCCTGTTGCGACTTACAGGGGTATTTAGAACCGTATCGTTGGATGGTTGGTTGGTGGCACTTGGAACTATGCCCCTCCATCTACAAGTTTTGAGAGCTGCTACTCGATATCTGTTTAAGGAGAAGAGGACAGGAGTAATCAGGAAAATCCTTGGTAGGGATCTTGAGGACATAAACGATCTCCAAGAAATGTTGATTGACTTACGGCAAGATGAATGGGACAAATCAACTAAAAGTAGAAGAGCGTGGAACATTTTCCTATGGGTCCGAACTAACATTGACTTCAGCTTGCCCTATATGGAATATGGTTTGCTTCAGTTTATTACTAGACACGGTCCATATGGAAATAGGCTCCATTCTTTGGGTCTTCGGGATAGTGAATTATGTCAGTGCGGAGAAATTGCAACTCCCGAACATGTAGTGTTGTTTTATCCACTCGATGATGAACTTTTTGCATCAAGAAGAGAACACTTCTATGGCAGAGATATTGCAGACATTTTGAAGAGTGAAGAGTTGTTATCTGAATTTCAGGAATTATGCAACATGGTGTCTAAAGTACATAGAAATCCCTTTGTCCAGGGTTCGGTGTTATTTTCCATCTACGAATTGTGATAGGTTTGTGTCTCCATTCTTAGTACCAAATTGTTCGGAAACCAGCAGGGAGGAGGAGAACACAATTAAACCGAGGGGGAGATGCTGGTATCCGTCCCCTAGGTTTAGCCTTTGAATTATTTAACTCAAATCCTTGTTATGCATAGTGTGGTATTATGTATTGTTAATTATTATTATTTCCCTGTAGCTCAGGTATTTGATTTAAATGATCGTTTAAGTTGTTTGGTTTTAACATTGTTTTGGAATTTCCTTTTAGAATGTTATAGGTTAGTTGGGTGGTCTTTTGAGTACATTAAGTACTTTGGTCATCGAATTTTTATTAGATTTCTAAACATTCAAACGCAGAGTTAATATATGAATAATTATTTTCTTGGGGGCCATTTATATTTGGGTTAGTTATGTTCATGTTTTAATGTGTTTGTGTGTACAATCTTTTTGTTATCTGCCGAACTTTGTTGTAAATTTTGGTAATTTTGGATGGGTTTTAGTATTATCATTACCTATTCAAAATTGTAACTGGGTTCATGTGAAAATTCCTACCTTAGCAAGTTGCTACATACATATTTTCTAGTGGGTTAAACAGTATTACTCTATATTTTAAATGTATTAAATTTTCTTTTATTCTTCTTTTGGGGATTGTTTTGTATTATGTTCTAATTGACGATTATGTGTTTTAATTGGGATTATTTAGATTGGGAAATACACTCTTAGTTTAAGAGGTGTATATCTTTAGTAAGGCTATATCTTCATTATTATTTTTTTATTAAGTATTAGTTTTATTTTAGTCAATTCTATATTTTATTAATATTTATTCATTGTTTTTATTTTAGTATTTACAGTTTATTCTATTCGCTTAGTACCCATAGAACATATATTTTAGGTAATGTATGTAAATGTATCTATTGACTATAATAAATGTTTGGTGGTAGTAGGCACGTTGGTTGATAGACTCAGTTGTTGTAAAGCTACGGAGTCAACAAATGCGCCATTAGCCTCCTTGGTGAGCACTTTTGTTAATCATGGAGTATGCCTACTGATGCTTAGAGTGGTAAGTCGTATTAAGCATCATAATATTCCAAGTCTGGAAACTTGCATTCGTGGCTGTGGGTTTGCGGGGCTTCGGCCCCTCCAACGTGTCCAAAGGGAGTTGATAGGAACACTTTTTAACGTCCTTTAATTTTTCTCAAAGTAAATGAATCTGGGGAAGGAGTTCCATTTCTTTATATCTCTGCACGCTTAAAAGGGGGGAGAGTAAATGGTTTTGTTCTTTCTTTTAACAATGCAATGTTTATTGCGTAGGGACGGAGGAATCACGTGAGAGCAAAGGCTAGGAACGTGTGTGAATACAGTTGGTATTGGTGATGGGGAGGGTTGGGTTAGACAAGACGAAAAGTGCCATCTATTATTTGTTTTCCTCTGCGCCTTTTACGTTATCCTGCTCGCACCTGGTCATTTCCAAATGACCTATTAACTCTTCCCCAGTACCGACCCTCAGTAGTTCAGTGGTAGAGCATTGTCGTAGCATTAGGGAGGTCGTTGGTTCGACCCCAGTGGCCAACCATACCGACTAAGGTTATTCTAGGGTTTTTTATCAGTCACACCAGAAAAATGATGGGATGGCACCTACAACATAGGCCCTGGCCGACACCTTCGCGAATCCTTTCCTCTCCCTTTACCGGTCTGAACCTTAGATATCTAAAAGCCATAAATAAAATTCAAATTTAAACACTTGACTGGTGGAATATAATATTCTAACATTTTTGAAGCTTTAAATAGGCACATTCTGATGCAGCCATTTGAAGGCCGTAAACCTTAAGGAAACTTATTTAAAAAAGTAACTGTGTATGAATTTCAATCTAATAAATTAAAACTTGTTAACCTAGTCAATGATTTGATTGAAACAAGGATGGCCAGGCGCTACCATCTGGAATCTGTTGCGTAGTGTCGACTATTACGTTAGAAGTGGAGAAAAGTAGCTTCTCTCAATTGAAAACCTGAATTGCAAAAAATCCCAAGTTCACTTTTTTCGTATTTTCAATTTTTTTGTAAGTCGGTATCTATGTTCCAAGGACATAAATATTACATCTTAATCCCAACTCAAAAAACTTTTTTAATACAAAATAATTTCAGCTGTATAGAATACCTACTGTTTTCATTTGTCCTGAAAAAATCCTATATACTTGGGATGTTTTCCAATTCAGGTTTTAATTTTGAGCATTGTTGGTACGATAAGCAAGATACTAGAATATGAATAACTTAGAATGTAGATTTTATGCATGACATAGCATTCCATTTTCTTACAAGGGTCTATTAGAGTAGTGTAAAAATCCAAGAAGAAAGGGAAAAGAAGTTGCTAAACACGATAAAGGGCAATATAGAGGAAGGGTTATCATCAGCAATGTGGCGAGCTTAGATTCTAGCTGCCTGAACGGTTAATACAATGTAAAGTATATAAATAATTTAATTGACAGTAATTCAAAAAATAGAACCAATATATTTAAAGAGAACAGAAAATAGCAATTCTATTCGCGAAAATGGAAGGAAAACTACGAATCAGAATTAATCTATAATGATTGTAATAAATGTAAAATATCTTTACCGAGGCAATTTCTCAATGTTGGAAACTGGCGGATTGATACACGTGAAAGTAGCATAAACACTTGGAACATAAAGCGGCAATTGCTCAGTTGGTAGATCGTTGGTTCAACAATCTGAAGATCCTAGGAACAATGCCAGTGGCTAGCTTCCGTAACTGCGGATTCTAGGGGTTTCTTCGGTTATACCACACAAATGCCGATATGATGCCTGCAAATCTAATCTCTGCCAACAGCCTCTCTCACACCCTATCCTGGTCTGAGCCTAAAATTCTTAAAGGCTATAAAAGTTCATTTTAAAACATACCTGAACTAGTTTAATTTGAAACAGGAACAGTATGGATGAACCGTAAATAATGCCATATTTAAGGTAGTCGACATTGGAGGAAAAAATGGGAAACTCCAGGTTGGAGTCCATTGTAAGTTAATAGTAAATAGGAAATGTTTAAAAGAACAAGGGTTTGTCCACTATATCGTTTGCAAACGTTATTTGGATACACGTGCAGCAAACCTGGCTCTCGACACACATAAAAGAATTCTATAGTCAAATGGGGCTGAACGAAACAACGGACAAACGCAGAAACAACATGAGTACTTTATTTTTGTTTATTTTCTCTGTGTATTTGAGCATTCTGCTCGTTGGAGTATGGCAAGTGCTAGTAATATCGTTTGTTAATAAAGACAACGGGAGGGGGAGGAGAGGGGAAACGAGTGGGAAACGAGCGTCCAGGGTACCGAAATCTAAGTATTGAACTAGTGGCATTGGACAGACGTCATACACTTTCTCGAAGGAGGATTGGTGTGCGTAGATTTTCACTGCAAGGAGCGAGTCCTGCTTTGTATAAAGTTTATGTAATGAATTACCTAGAAAGAAAACTATGCAAAGTACCACACCGTGCTTTTCCCCGGCTTAATTGTTTGCTTGATATTAATATTCTAAACGAGCTGGAAAGCTTGTAAGGAGAGAACCTACAGTTCTTGGTAAAGTGAACTCCGAACTAGTCCTACCAAAATGTATTCAAATATTCGAATGTTCGAAATGCCAGAAATCATCGAATATTCGAATAATTTGAGCTTTAGGTCTGACATACTTTCATTGGCACGTATTTCATTGGTGTTCAACCTCACTTAATTTACCATAGCCTCATCCTGAGATCCTCACCATCTTGAGTACATAATTTTGTCCTCGCTCTCATCCAACTTCGACCTCACGTAACCTCAGCCTCAATCTACCTAGCAACCGTAGTTCAGTAGTTTAGCATTGGTGTAGCATTCGGGTGTTCGTGGTTTCGATCCCTGCGACCGGCCATTCTGACTGAGGTTTTTCCAGTTTTTTTGTCACACTAGGCAAATGCCGGATGGCACCTTTTCTCATCGTTTCCCTCCCCTCTTCCAGCCTGAGACTTAGATGCCTGAAGGCCATAAATAAAATTCAAATTTAACCTCGATCTGACTCAAATCTCAACCTTACGATGAAACTTCAACCTCGACCCCACTCTACCTCAGCCTCACGACGAAACCTGAACCTCCATCTCACTCATTCTCACGAGGAACGATCACTAATCTCATTACAACTTCACGATTAAGTTTCAACCTCGGCCTCACGACGTAATTTGAACTTAGACCTCACTCAACCCCAATCTTGATCAGATTCAATCTCATTCTTACAATGAACTTCGACCTCACAACCTCGCAGGTAACTTAAACGTCAATGTAAACCTCAAACCTCTTTCAACCTCACGATGAAACTTGATCCTCAGCCTCACAACCTTAAGCTCGTGTCTAGAATTTTAGGAGGGATGAGGTTGAGGTTATACCTCGTGAGGTCGACGTTGAAGTTCCATCGTGATGTTCATCTTCCATCGTGAGGTTGAATCTAAAATTCCATCGTGAAGTTATGGTCGAGGTTGAAGTACTTTCCAGTGGTTGAGGTTGAAAACCCATTGTGAGGTTGTGATTCAATGAGGTCAAGGCTGTAGTTCCATCGTGAGCTTTAGTTTGAGTTTGGTCGGTATTGCAGTTAAATCGTGAGGTTGAAGTTCAGTGGGGACGAGATTGAGGTGCATCCCTAGATTTAGATTGACTGAAGTTGAGTTAAATTTCCATCGTAAGGCTGAGTTAGGTCAATGTTGAAGATCAATCGTGAGGTTGAGTTTGAAATTCTATCGCGAGTTGGACATTGAGTGAAGTCGGGATTGAAGTTCCATCGTTAGTTTGAAGTTGATGTCCTATCGTGAGGTCTACGTTGATAGGGTCTGTCTGAGGTTATGACGGGAGGTAAAAGTTCAATCGTAAAATTGAGGTTTCAGTAAGGTCGGTGTTGAAGTTTCCATGAATTAAAGTAGAGAGGGGTCGAAGTTGAACTTCCATAGTGAGGTTGGAGCTGAGTAGATCGAGGTTGATATTTCATCGTGAAGTTGAGAGACTTGGGAGTTAAAGTTCTATTATGAGGTTGAGTTTAAAGCCTTTTCATGGATCTGAGGTTAAAGTCCCATCGTGAGTTCAGGTTACGTGAGGTCGAGGAAGTTCCATCATGGTTCAGGTTCATTATCTAATGCATATTATGTTAAATTTGGTGTAATTAAATGGACGCATGTAGATTTATATAAGTAGAATTTAAAATAGTTTGGCAACATTGAGATCTGGAGTGATTTGGAACCGGGACACTAACAGTATGTATCCAATAATATATGTGTTAATTTTGGAGTGGATATGTTCAACGACGTCAACTTTTCAAATAATAATTTTTAAAATAGGTTAGCAACACTGACAACATGGGCACAATATCCGACTTGGACTTCTAATGCACGTGTATGCAACGTTTGATGTGTATCAATGGACACGTGCAACTTTGTATAAATAACATCATTTTTTACATACATTCTTATTATAGGTTGGCAAAGTAAGAACAAAATGCTTGCGGACGTGGACAACCGCAATATTTTTTCTATTATGTTGGATAATGTTTATGCACTTGTCTTTCACATGACCGTCATGTTTCAGTCGGTTACGTCCCGGACCTGGGATAGGCAATAGAAAAGCACACCGGTTCGATACACCCTTCTGCCCATCCCGATTGATGTTGTCCAGGGCATTCCTCAGTCGAACTAGTTAAGTAGACGAATGTGACGATAGTACTTCAACTAACACCGTAGCATCACTGTGTCCACAAGTAATCACCAACAGGCTTCATCTCTCGGACAAGCAAGCTTTTTTAAATAAAATCAGCAATTAGCTTTTTGCCTTGCCTTTGTTATATAGAAGTACAAATAAATTACAGTTTTACCAAATATTTTTTGTGTTAAGAGTGTTAATATGATGTAACTAACTTACCATTACTGTGGTATTGTTGGAAAGGTTTCCAACCTTTCGCTATTTTAGTTTGCAAAGTGTTAATTTAATTATATGTAAAAAGTAATTGCAAATATAGTTAAAGTTTAATATTTAATTCAATACTTCAACAATTTTTAAAAGTAGTTACATTAGTTTAGTGCATTTACATTTTCGTGTTTAATATTCACTAGTGCGCGGAAGTGTTGAGCCTTGTAGTATTTTAAAGGCCTAGTTGCGTTATGTCACTAAAATAGCTTTTGTGTTCCGTATTCCTGCGGGGTGTTTTCCCGTCTCCCCACTTTTTTGAGAATGCTTTACTTTATGTTTTAGCCTTTTGCCCTTTTCCAACTTTTTGCGTTTGGGCACTTCTTTCGGGCTTCTTACATGCATGCTTTGTGTACTAGACTAGTGTATGTTCTGTCCTCGATGTGGCTCAAGCAGGGTGCTGATGGGTAGGTACCTTCCCTGCCTTCTTCTTTTGTTTTGTGCCCTCTCCTGTAGCGTGATATCGGCTTTTCTCAAGGATAGGTTTAACCACTTTGAATTTGGGTAAACCCCTTTTTACAACAGGGTGCCGCGAGACCCTGGTTTGCTGACGCATACGCAGAGTTGTTTCTTTCAAATGAGTCGACGCGGAGTATTTTGTTGTTTCGCATCTACGGTACTCCGGAAGGAGGAACAAGTTGTTTTGCCTCTTTTGATGCTCAGATCGTGTTAGCACATACCTCGGCTAATCTTGGAATTCGAATGTGCAACTGTTCTTTTAAAATCAATTTTTTGCTTGAATGGTCAATGGGTCGACGCGGAGCTTTTCCTTGTTTCGGAACTGTGGTGCTCGGGGAGAGGGAAAAAGTTTCTTTTTATTTCTTCCGCTTCATTGACAGCGGCGCCAGTTCAATGACATTTTTCTTACTTTAACAAAGGGTCGACGCGAAGCAAGATAGAACATGTTTCTTTTTATATTCGCGCATCACAGATGTTGGCGAATATTTTCTTTGTTTCGCATTCTTTTGCTTAACTGGAAAATAGGTCCTTGCGGAGCAAGATAGAACATGTTTCTTTTAATATTTACCGCACAACAGGCGTTGACGAATTTTTCCTTTGTCCTCTTGATGTTCACAAGCATTTTTGTGTATTTGAAAAGATTTTAAAAAATCTCTATCATGTTAACATAAATTTTTGTGTTGCAAAATATTGTGCAATACTTACCATTTAACTTAAGCTGCCTTCTACTGTCTTCTGCTGCCTTCATTTTTTAAACCTTTTCTATTTCACATTTTGAACCTTCTTAAAACTAATGTAAATTTATTATATAATTATATTTCTGTACGCTCTACTTTATTCATGTTTTTTTTAAATAAAAGATTTGGTTTTATCTTTATACGAAAACACTTTGTTTACATATTTATTTTCGTTTTATAATATTTTTACAAGAGATTTTACAATTTCATCGTTTTTTAAAGATTCGAAGTATGAAAAGTAGAAATTACATTTTTCTCTCGCACGCTGAAATAAATAAATACAATGGAGAATTGTCCACAAAGAATAGATTCTTCGTGTTAAATTTGAGTTTTGTTTACATGATATAATTTGCAATTTCGTTTTTAAAATTTTACAATTGGTTTCGGAGGTCTATTGCCGAAACTATAAAAATACTTCCCCCGGTCTGTGCTAATTAATATATATGGTAGTCCAGTGAGTTCTAGGGGAACTTGAAGCACTCAAATTTATTATAAGTGCCGCCGGATATTCAACTTGTTTTGGTAAAGTGTCCACTAAGAAAATTCCAGTAAGCGTAGGTACACTAGTACAGTCTTAAAGCACAATTTTCTAAAATTTCTTCACTCTACATCTGATTCACTTTCATCATACACTGTTCTGTTTTCAGATAGAATATATAAACGTAGATGATATAGGTATATAGTTTGCGTACACTGACGCTCCTTTTAAGGCACAACGAAAAGTTGTAAACTGATGAATATGGTGAACACAACTTTAAGATGGAAATGCCAAAGCATTATATTTTGCACACTGTACATCTTCCAAATTAATTACTGTTCTTTGTAGAAGAAACTCTAGGAAAATTTGTCGTGCTTTGCCGTGAGCGAAAATAATATCACTATGCGAGGTATACTTCGTAAGTATGTTTTTAACTTCCTCGTACTCAACTTCGCCTTCTATCCACTCTAAACCAAATACATGATGACTTAAATAAACATTTGCGTATCTTAAACTAAGAATAATCTTTGATATTGGTAAAGGAGGTTAAATATCCAACTTTGAAAACTATTGGTACTGGTACCTACATGAACTATGGCTAGTTCTTTCACTGTGAAATTATTTTCTTCATTCTAATCAAAGGCTGAAAAGTGTACGAGAGTTCGCATGGTTGATCTCAAACTAAACTAAATTTTACATGTTATGATCGGTATATACATTTCGATCCTTATCGATCTGCATAAGAGAATTAAATTGAGCGTAAATAATACATGAAATAGAATGTGCAAGATTTTGACTGAACCCTATTCGGAGATTAACGGGATAATTCTTAATTACATCCCATGTAGAATCATCTAAAGCATTAGTAGGAGAAAGAATAAAAGCATAAAGAGTATATCCATGAGGGTAATCAGAATATGCGACCATACGACTTACATTTTCATCAAATATACCAGTTCCAGAGAACAGAGTGTGATAACTTTGAACGTATAGTTGATTAGCATAATTTGAAGTAAGAAGGGTGAGAGAATAAATTTGGGAACCAAGTTGTACTTGCAACTTGTTAATATTAAAAGTTTGAAAGTGGAAGAGAATTTCATGGTATTTCCATTAAATGCAGTACTTGTAATAAAACCTATAATAAGAACATTTGGTACATTTCCATGAAATATATTATCAAGATTATAGGAATCAACATTTGCAGGAATATTATGTACTCTTGTTCCAACTCTAGTCAGTGGTAATTTTCCAATATCATGGCACATAAAACTGTAATTTCAAAGCTAAATCAGCAGAAATATTAATTCGACGAACATAAAAAATAACGTCTTCCAGTTTAAATTTAAATGCAGAATTTTCAGCGGCCATTAAGCAGAATGTATCTTTACTACGACTTAATTTTATATCAAGATTGACTTTATTTGGAAGAAGTGGATTTGATCCAGAAATGTCTGTATGGAGTCGACCATACATTACAATGAATGCGCTACCAGCAACAAGCGATTTTCGTTTATAATAACCAGCATTATTTTCATTAAGACTATTAAAATGCCCTGCAGTATCCTTATACCATAATCCAGTGGTTAAATGAGTTTGGTTTGCATATTCAGAATAATTAAGTAAAGTTTCATAATATACTCGAAACGGTACGTAGCATTTGAAGAGAAAACAATTTTATAATTTAAAGAAACACTCACTTGGCTAAAAAGTGCATATATGAAATTATTCACCGACCCTAGACTACCTTCCAAAACAGTTGATGCTCCTGCTGTTACTTGTAAATTATCTTCATTACCCTTAATAACTTACACTTGACATAATGATAAATATGTGCTGGAAGAATATATTCAGTAGTATCTCCAAGCACAAGAAACTCTATAGGTCCATCGGAAGGAAGCGATGAAATTGGCCGATAACCTACCATACGAGATGATTCGATAGCGGTTTGTGTCATAGTGACAGAAACAAAATCGAATTTATTCGTACAGCATTCGTTACCTTTAGGTGTAAGAAACAACATTTTTTAACTGAAAACATCTCTATCTTTTTCTTTGTTGTAAACACGTCGCTCCTTTAAACTTGGTGGTCCAGTACGCACAGAAGCCTTACGTTTCTTCTTCTAACGTTACCACTAAGCAACGGACTGACTTTATTTTCAGCTTTAGTGCTTAGAGATGATACTGCTTCGCGAACTCGTGCTTTTAAAGATTCCCTAATAGGGCAATTTTCAAGCATATTACCCGCAACTTGAATTCACGTGTGTAAAGCTTGTCGCCCTACTGCTTTTGCTCCTTGTTTAATGAATGGCATAGCAAATGGAAACAGTCCGCGAAATTAACTCCCAATCCCATGTCCCCGTTGATAAACAGGTCCTGCAAATTAAGGTATACTTCTACCTCTATACATAACTGTATGGTTTTCATTTTGATAAGCGCTTAAAGTGAAGTGTTACGGTCAATGTCCAGGATGCGAATGGTAAATTTCGGCCTGCATTGTCCTTTAGTATTATTTCTACAGTGTCAAATGAAAGTTTTGCAAGTTTAAAATAATTCATCTGATAAGTTATGGTTTGTACTTTCCCATGATCATTATCGGTCATAGCTATAATTCGTAAAAGAGGTACTTTTGTATCACCTAAAAATTGAGGCTGAATAATATCTGTATAAACAAATACTTGATGAGGATATCCAACGTCTAAAAATGGCTGTTAAGTATACAACTAACTTTTAAAATATTAATATTATGTTCAAAACTTGTTCTGCTAATATCGGTGATAAACCTAAAGATTTTATACTGTCATCAGCTTTCACAGTGACAATGTTTGAATATTCTAATTATATACTTAAAATTTATTTTATTAAATTCATCTAATAACTGTTGAACGGTGGAGTAGTATCCTTGTGCTATTTAATGTTTTACATTATCATACCATATTATATTTTGACCAGTAATAACATTATCGCAGGGTAAGGGAATACGAATTTCACTTAATCCTAGCATCCACGAATCGTTAATTTTTTCATTATTAAGAATATCGAGAAAATGTGTTGGACTATTATTAGAATAACTTTGAGTACTTCCATTAGAAGTAAGTGTAATATAAAATCTATCGTCAGTACTTTCTGCAATCAATTTCTTTTAAATGCAGTGTCACGCTTGACGATCCAAATTGAAATGGCAACTTTTTGCCGTGTACATCTTTTAAGTCTACTGGAAGAGTATCAAAATGTTTCTTTTCAACATTAACATGTTGTGAACAGTCAAAATTAAAAGATTTAATTTTCCCATAATTATAATCTTAGATTCGATTTTTTTGAATTAGTTTTGCATAAACATTTTGATATTTTACAATATCAATAAAATATTTATTTCTGAAGGAATAAAATAATCAGGATCTATGTGATAAAGTGTTGGAACATTTAGAAAGTTTGGTTTCACTTTCGGATTCATTTTATAAAATAGTGAACTATGCGTGTATTCACTTTTGAATCATTACTAAATCCTAAACTATTTTGCAAACCAGTACTTATTCCGAAAAGATATTCACGTTTAGGACTTCTTTTCTGAAAAATATAAACTTTATCTCTACTTTCCTCATATTGAATAACGATATTCTTCTATTACTACAAGATCATCATTGATCATTCGTTTAACACTAATCATTTCTATATCATGAAACTTTTTATTAAGAATACAACTATCGTCAAATAGATGTAAATTTTCTTTCTCCTTATATTCCTTTCCCGTTTCTTTACGTAAACTCGTATGAATAGTATCTAAAATCGAATGTATTGATTCATAAAATCCGGCTTGAAATTTCATATTATATTCTATTATATTTTTATCCCCTAATTGAATAATAAGTTATTCTTCTTTTTGAATATTATAAAAACTCCACGAAATAGACAGTTAACCTTCCACCCAATTTCCCGTTAAATGAATTGGCTGACAAAGTTTCGTAGTATGCGAACTTGTTTTATTTTCAAAAATATTATTGCAAATATTTGATGGTAAGGTAAGATAAATCTCGTCGGCTTGTTCCTAAGACAGAGTGTTTACGAGTGAACAGATTTTGTTCAACCCAACTATTCATAGAAGAAGGATAACATAACCATTTCACATAAATAAAAACTTTTCTACGTTTTCAATAGCGTTTCAATACTTTCTCAAACTAGTTTTCTGTTTTCCTACAAACATTTTTTGTAATTCCTTTTTATAAAATGAACCTGTTATAAGTTCACCATTCCAATCTCGAATTTTATAAGTAATTGGATTATTCTTAATACACTTGTGAACTAAAAATATTTCACCAGACCATTTCGGTAAATATTCTTATTTAATTTACGTTTTTATTTACTTACTCGAACATAATCTTCCGCTTCAAATTTACATTTCTGCTTAACTTGATATTCTTCCCCATATAATCTTTCCCAAATTTAATTAACATTAGAATCATTTGCTTGTACACGTGCTTACTCAATGGAAGAATGTTTCATATGATTATATCTTTTTACAAAACCTTGCCAAATATCAATATCATGGTAAGTGTTTTCAGGAGTAAAGTATTTATATATATTTTCTTTCAAATTACGAATGTTCTTGGAAAGCAGCTTTAATTTCAGAGTTTACGGTATAATGATTCACTTGATATTTTTTAAAAACACGCTTTATATGTTGAATATAAAATTCTGTTCCGAAATCAGTTTGACAATGAAGTCGAGGCAATTTTCTTCTATTGAATATTGATTGAACTGAATTGAATAAATCTTTAGTTTAGGACGAAGCTCATTATACGCTGCTCTTCCACTTAACCCAAAAAATTAAAAAAAGAATACAATACAGTTACAAAATAATATAAAGTGCAATACAATATTATAGAATACACAATAAAAACGTAGTATACAGACAGAGTAGTTAAACTTCGTAATAAACTTATGTGGTTAATTACACTCGATACCACACAAACTTAAAAGAATAAAATAAAGAAAATGCCTCGTACAAGAAAATGTAAAAAATATAGAATGCAACACAATTCAAAAGTGTGTAATACACCGAAGGAAAAAGATCGTGTTATACAGACAAAGTAAAGAAAGTTAATAGAGTTATGGAGTTAATTGCACTCTATATTGCACAAACTTTAGTATTAAAAACCAGAAAAATCCCAAGCATATTGTACAACCTCATTTACGATTGTGCAATATATTGTTGTATTATACAACAACCCAGATCATAAAAATTACAACAGATAATGAAACTCGATATTACATAAAAGAAAAGGAAACTGAAGAAATAGTGAGGTTTCGTGTCATTTTAGCCAGAGTCATTATTACTTTTTGTTAATAGTTGCTTCTGGAGCAAATACTCCGTCAATTTTGATTTAAATTTATTGAAGGTATTATATTGAGCTATTTATTTCGGCAACGAGTTGAGTTCCACGCTCTAGCAGCAGAAAGAGAGAAAGCACCAGCAGTGTTGGATAAACGGTAACGGGGAACATTTAATGAATTAGAATTTCTGGTTGAATAAAAATGAAAAGATGACCGAGTAACTAGCTTGTTAAATAGATAATCCAGCGACTTCTTTTTTATTTTTTATGAAGGAAACAGCAGAGTCTTCTAGACATGGTTAACAGATTTGCATTGTTTAGATAATATAGTACATGTTCAGATTTCTTAAACCCATATACAAACCGAATAGCTCCGTTCTGCACACTTTGAATCGCGCGCATATTATTGACTGATAAGAGCGAACCATAAACTACATCGCAATAATCGAAATGTGTCAGCAGAAGAGTTAGCACAAGATGTAGTTTGCTGCTCTCATTAAAGTAAAGACTTAGTTGATACAGAGATCTAATTATGTACAAACCTTTTGTACAGTTTTTGGTTGTGTGAGCATTCCAACTGAAGGTGTCATCACAATTGAGTCCAAGATTTGTCACTACTTTAGAATATGATATGGGAAAATTAAGAATGTTTATATATAATTTATGGGGAGTTTTCAGACTAATTTTAGTGCCAATTACAGTATAGTTACACTTCTTGGGATTAATTATTAAGCCGTTCTGTTTACACCATTTGTCTATCGCTCGAAGGCCATAATTTAAAAGTTTAAATTTACTTTGAATTAGACTGGGCAAGCCTGAAATCTACAATTGAGTCTCCTCTGCATTAAAATGACACTTCGAATGTTTCATTACCGTAACAATATCAGCTAGATACAAAGAAAACAGTAGCGGTAGAAAACAAGGAGCAGAAAACATGGGTATGCTCAAAACCAGTTATAAGACGGCGTCCATATTGTATAAAAGTCTGGTATCTACTACTGTCCGTTCCCGGCCACCCCTCAAACGCAAGGAAATCATCATATGCTTTACTTTGTCCTCCGTGTGGCGAGACCTAAATCGGGTAACCGGGTCCCAAGTATAGGCCCAGTCCAAACCTTGACGTACTGTGCTGTAAGCACAATCTTTCTAGTGTTGACTGGAGATCCAAAATATGACGTCAAACAACTCTCTAAACATTTAAGGACGATTGCAAAGACGGAGTTTAGATTTAGTCTAAGGTAGACTTAGGTTCAAACACTAATTTGGAATTGAATTTGAATTTTATTTATGGCCTTTAGGCAGCTAAGGCTCAGGCCGGGAAAGGGGAGGGGAACGTATTCAGAAAGGTGTCGGCAAGGTCCTATGTTGAAGGTGCCATCCTTGCATTTGCCTGGTGCGACTCAGGCAAAACCCTGGAAAACCTGTCAGAATGGTCGGCCACTGGGATTAAACAAACCACCTCCTTAATGCTACGCCAACCCTCTACCACTGAGCTACGGCGGGTCGGTATTAATTTTGAATGCAATAGTTTAGTCTGAAACCATTACGTTTCTAAATTAATTTTACCTTTTGCCCGCAATCACATTTGATCTGTTATTCTCTGTAGTTATTTATTTTCCACTTTTGGTATTTCGATATCGTTCGGTGCAATTCAGTACCGTATTTCCAGACACGTATCTAAAAACTAATTTGGGAGGGGGTGAGTGGATTTGGAAGGTCCAACTCCAAAGTCGGTCTGGGTGTAAAAAATACACAAAAAATATAGATAATTGCACCTAAATTATACTATGTTTGCATGTTAAAATGAATGTCGGGGTGGCGGTTCAGACCTACACCGAAATACATACACCCATGAGTATTTCCATATCGCTCAATATCATTGTTTCTCAGTATTTTGATATTGTTCGGTATTTCAATATTATTCGGTATTTCGGTATACGATATCGTTCGGTATTTCGGAATTTGCTGCATCGTTCAGTACTTCGGTATATCGATAATTGTCGGTATCCAAAATGTACCAAAAGTCAATATGGAAATCTCAATAGCGAATATCCCTAACATGTGCACATTCCTGCCACTAGGCCTCGCCTCCCATATTTAGCATTTATCACTTGGTTTTATATATTTCACTGCAAAGTATAGTGGAGTATACAAGCATGTTATATATAATGAATAAAAAATTCACTCCCATGTAGACTTGTCTTTTAATTCCCTGATAAATTCTGAGGCATAAACTCTCTCTGCAAAATTTTCGTATGATACGTAATTTTCGAGTAATTAGGAGGCAGTATAGTTAATGTGACCGTTCTGTAAAATGTGTAGGCCTAATATTTGAAAGAGGTGAAGTTCCTGGCAGTGTGACAGTAGATGAAGCTACTGTCCTTCATAATCTCAGACGTGGGTCTCTGTGGACTTATATTTTCATGTGAGGCAATTTATGTGGACAGAAAAAAGTTGTCTTACCATCCGATACTGAACTAACGTCTGAAATCTTGTAGGCAGGTAGCCTATAGTCTTCCTGTCACATAGTCTGTGAAGTCTCGCTGTTAGACCATTAGTCTCACTTTACATGGTTGCCAACAAGTAAAATTTTCCCTTTAATTAACTGACACCCAAACATCCAGATGTAAAAAATTCAGATCGTAACCAAACTTTGTATATTGATAGAGTATCTAACAAAAAGCGTACAATATTTTTTCTAGAACCTGCTGTTCAGTATGAAAGGCATAGATCATAATTATTAGTGAGACCTAACATGCGACAAGTATTAGAAGCATTGCTATAAACGTTCCTTCCAGTAGCTCTGGTAGAACAAGAGGCGTTAACTTACGGTAGGAAATGTCCGAGGTTTAAGCCCTGGTCGCGACGTATTTTTCATTCTTTGCCTTTTATGTAGCACCTGTGCAAATGTTATATTTTACAACATGCTTTAGACATGTAAACTGAATGTTATTTTTTATAGGTTTTTTCTCATTTGTATTTACGTTTTTGCATCATTTATTTAAAATCTGATAATTTACCTAACACATAACTAATTGTGTGTTCACATAAACAACAGAAATAGTATGAAAATTAGAATAAATATACGGTTATATTACACATGCGGAATTATTATTATTATCATCTATTCCGTAATTGTAATGTAACCGTTTATTTATTCTTGTTTTCATGCTGTTTCTATCGTTTCTGTGAACACATAATTGTCCTAGGTAAATTAGCAGATTTAAATAAAAAGAAAAATACAAAGGAAAAAACAAATAGCTATAAAACAAAAACATTCTCTTTATAATGTATGTCAAAAGCATATTGTAAAATATGTTATTTACACAGGTGGTACAGAAAAAGCAAAAATATAAAAAAACACACGTCGCGACCTAGACTTGAACTCTAGACCTTCTAAATTGTAAGCTAGCGCTCTACTTTTGCTCCATCAGAACAAATGAAACGAATATTTACAATAATGTTTATACTACTCTCCGTACGTCAAATTTTGCTTATTATCATCTTCACTTTTCCTACTGAACGGCAGGTTCTAGAAATATATTGTAGGGGTTTTATAGATAGTCTATCGATATACAAAGTTTAGGTACCATCTGAATTTTTGACATCTGGATATTTGGGTTATTAACTTTTTGCAAAGAGTAGTTTTGTTTTAGAATTTGCCAAGGAATTGCATGGTATTCTCAGTGGGCGCGAATTTCCACTCAATTTGTATTGAGATTGAAGGTACGGATATGCCTGAGATAATTTCATAATACGAATTAAATAGAAGTCCAATTTTCATAAATTTCATATCTGTATTTTCTGATGGGAATTCAGTTTGATCTTGGGGAAATTATTCAAAATTCAACATCAGGAAAACTAAAAGGGGCGAATGTTGGAATAACATCCCATTTTCCTTCAAGCTAAGATCTGTATACTCTGAACCGTTATGAATACGATTCTGAATTCGAAAACATTTGACATTCGAAATATAAGATGATGGGTTGCATTCTGTAATTCAAGATAAGTTCAGCACCAAAACACGAACTTTTTTTTTTTTAGAAATTTATGTTTCAGGATTCCAAATGTCGTTGAATTCGATTCAGGAATAGAAAAACAAGTTAATTTTAAGATTTGAAATTGTGCCATATCTAAAGCCAACACGGCGGCAGCCCCAAAAGTATTTATTTAATAAAACATATTCACATTCATTACCGACTACGGTTAAAAGACGTTTCCTTGGCACTGAAATATTTCTGAAGCTCAGATTGATTGAATACAAGTTATTGAAAACACAACAGTAACCATCATTATCTCAACATACTTGTATTCTCCTACTCTTGATTTTTCTTAAATTCTAGAATCTCATATTTTACTCCAATGCATTAGTCACCAGCAAAACTCCACAATGTAGTCGAAATCTTTCGTTTAAAATTATATTTCTTTTCAAACTAAAATCCATATAACGAATTTGAAATAGTTTTTGTTAAAAGAAATATTCCACTTTGGGAAAGTGAATATGAAAATGTCTTACGAAAAGAGAAACTATACATTGAAGTGCCAAATGAATTGGCACGTCTACCCAGTAAGATTTAGGTCCACCTTTTCCCTTGATGACTGGGCGGTTCGCCTCGGCATGGATTTTGTCAGGTGTCGAAAGAACTACTGAAATAATGCTAGCTATGCCTACTGAATGGCAAGTAACAAAGAGCTTTGACTGGAGAGTAGTTCATCCTAAGTACGAATAAACTATTGGACTGAACATATTCTCAGAGAAGTGCCAATGGATTTACAAGTATCAAGTGCTCTTACGGTTAATGTAAAGCAACTATCTTCAACAAAAGATGGCAGCATTATCTCTGTATATGTATAATGTATTTTCATTGTTACACGAAATTTCATTGCTGCTCCTACAAATTCAAGCCTAGAGAGTTCAAACTTTCAGGGAAGAGTTCATAACCAATTCAAGAGCATGATTGATGTCGATTTTTAATTTTCTTTCTTGTTAATTGTTGAAAGAACTTCATTGTTATAGGGTTCGATATTCACAACAACAATGAAACAATTTCTGACAATGACCGAAAACAAAGATAAAAAAGCTCGGCATCGATCATACATTTGAATTGGTTATGAACTTTCTTCATGGACGGTCAACTCTCTAGCTTGAATTGATAGGAGCAGCAAGGAAATTTCGTGCAAAGATAAGAATACATTAGACATATACGAAGATAGTGCTGCCATCTTTTGTTGGAGATGGTTGTTTACATTCTTCTTAAATTAATTATAATTACGCTTTCGTGTTGTAAGAGAGCAAGATCAGTGCTGAACCCAGAACTTCCTGTATCTGTGGAACAAGCAGGAAAAGACTTTCTCCGTGATTGCGGGAATTTTCCTTTATTTCTCGCAGTAACCAATATGAACAACTATATTTTTTTAAACAAAATTCCGCTACCAACAATCTTATTAGGTTAGTGCTGCAATTAGGGTTGTCATTAATCTAATTCCATTAAAAATAATAGCAACTCAAATTGGAGCTGACTGTTTAGACATTTGGAAAAATTCTTTGATATATCCTGTAATGTTTAAGACAACCTTTCCCACCTTTTCCGCGTTGCGGCCCCATTAGAGTTTGCAATATATCTGAAGGACCCCCTTGCCTTGATGTTTAAATTGTTCACGTTTCTTTTACAAGCTGTGTGGAGCCGTTGTTTGATGCCTGTTTCGTAACTGGGAGGTCCTGGGTTCGATCGCGGAGTCGAACAACTTGACAGGTTTTCCGTGGTTTTCTCAACTTCACCAGGCAAGAGCCGGAATGGTATCTTACCCCCATTCCGAATTCAATGGTCCTCCGTTCCGCTACGTTGTGCTACGTTCCGTTCACTTCCGTTATGCACACTTATCCGAATTAAATAAGTGTTTAAAATTTTAACCACAGATGTCACCCAAGTCTGGAAACAGCTGAAAACCCTCCGCGCGTAATCCGAGTGAGTGTTGGGCAACGTCGATTCAAGGTAGTTTGATGCAAAGTGAATAAGCCAAAAAGCAACATGGATGAGGATAGACGTAGGCGTAGAATTCCCATACCTGTAAGTATTCGGCATATATTAAATAACGACAGACGAAGATTGATAGCTATTCGAAGGATGATCACAATTCTGGAGGTTATTCTGGAAGTTTTTGCAAGATAAGTGCTTCTCATGAAGTATGAATCACTAAATAATGTTATACCAGGATCTATAAATAACAACGTTACGCATTTGAAGTTCTAAAAACACTTCAAATAATTATAATAGTTCTTAATCGTAGTATTCTTAAGTAGACTACTTATTTGCAAGGGCGTCGCTAGGAATTTTCCCAAAAAGGGGAAAATCAGGAGAACATTATATATATATGTAAATTCCATTGCTTAAGTATATGAAAATAAAGGTTACTCCATTCGGAATATTAGTTGTGTGTAACCTACTCATTTTTAGGAGCTATGATAGTTTAAAGTATACATTCAGCCAACTTTTAAGTAATCTTAAAATAACAAATGGCGACGAGGATGTGCGTTTACGAATCCCGCATGAGTCAAATATGAAAGTTAATGCATTAAGGGGATACGAGAAACTTTTGAGAATGACTTTGGATAACATAATATTACCGATATTCACATTCTTTTCCATCTGGAAATCTAGAATAGGTACATGCTGGGTGAAAGTCAAGTTTGATAACAGCAATAAGGATGTAAAACCTGAAAGGTGTAGATTTTATAAATTACGTCAGCAAGAGGAACAAAATATTTTAGAATTTGTGGCTGAATTAAAGGCTCAGGCAGGATGTTGCTCTTTCGATTTGAACACAGAGTCAGAAGTTCTCAACCAATGTATATTGTGGATTACGAATTTAGAGTTGCAAGCAGCACTTTTAACGATACAAGGTCTAACATTAAATAAAGCTATTAATTTTATTCTGAGGGCTGAACAGATGGACCCATGTAATAAGGTTAGGTTGAGTACAAACAGCAGTTTCATGTACAATAACATATACAGATGCTTATCAGAATAATGGAAACACCTGAACGAAAGTGCAACTTACCAGATTAATATGGTGTCGGGCCACCTTTCGCCTTCAGAACAGCCTTGATGCGACGTGGGATGGAGGCATAGAGGTCGTGAATGGTAGCAAGTGGAATATTACACCATTCCTCGTGCAGGGCATCGGCCAGTTCTGTGAGAGAGGATGGAGGTGGAAATCGTCGCCGGAGTCGTGTTTCCAAGATGGACCACAGATGTTCAATTATGTTGAGATCTGGGGATTGGGCGGGCCAGGGGAGGTGTTGAACTTCATCCCGATGTTCCTCAAACCACGCTGCAACAACTCCAGCTGTGTGAATGGGTGCATTATCATCCTGGAATATGGCGTCATTGTCCGGGAACAACATCCGGACCATAGGATGCAAGTGGTCTCCTAAAATTGCGACATAATCGTTGGCAGTGATGCATCCGCGAAGTGTGACCACAGGACCCAATGAAAACCATGATATTGCGGCCCACAGCATCACCGTGCCGCCGCCATGTTTCACAGTTGGGCGGAGACACTGCAGATCATACGCTTCTTTGGGCGTTCTCCACACATAAACACGGCCCGTGGTTTGGAATAGGGTGAATGGTGACTCATCCGACCATACCACACGTTTCCAGTCGTCAACGGTCCAAGTTGCATGGTCGCGGCACCATTTGCGGCGTGCTAAAGCGTTCTGGTCCCTGATGAGAGGTTTGGCCCGTGCAACACGACCCCGTAAGTTCATGTCATGTAATTCGCGGCGGACTGTGATTGTCGAAACAGGTTGGGGGAGGTGCTGATTGAGTTCCTCCGTCACTTGCGCCGCAGTGGCACGACGGTTCCGCGTGACAATGCGCTTTAATACCCGGCGTGCCCTGTCACTGATGCTTTTCTTCCGCCCACTGTTCCGCTTCCCCGATGTGGTTTTCCCGTGTGTTGTGTAGGCCGTCATCACCTTCGACACTGTCCCTGGCGACACACCTAACACACTAGCCACTGCCGTCACACTCACTCCACATAACCGCGCACCAACAATTTGCCCTCTTTGAAACTCTGAGAGGTCTCCCATTTTACACTACCTCCGTCTGCTGCAGCCACTGCACACTCCTGTTCCACGACGCCTGACGTAGTAAGGAGACCGACCTAACACACCACCACCAGCAGTCCGGCGCTGCGGTCGCCACGACACCACTGCCAACCCATACATCTGACGTGTTGCCAACTACAGGTGTTTCCATTATTCTGATAAGCATTTGTATGTATCCTTCAAAACTAAGGTTGGGCATGAGTATACAATGCGTGATAATGGGTACAATACTGGGCCTAACTATAGAAAAAGGTGTACGAGATGTGGCTTAATCCATATGTTTTTTAAAGTGTATCCTGCAAGAAAGGCTATTTGCCGAAAATGTAAAAAATTAAATCATTTTGCGCGATGTTGTAAATCTGCCATTCACCGAGTAGTAGAATGACTGTAAGATTCACTGAATTCCAAGATGTCCGCCATGGTGCCACGTAGTCGCGTGGTTTGGCAAGTAGTTTGTTCTTGGAGGTGGCTGCTGACGTCAGCAGGAGGGGTGATTGAACAAGGCCATGAGTGAAATGTGGGTGGGAAAAGGAATTACGCAATCTTTATTGGAGAAAAGACTGAATTCCAAGATGGCCGCCATGCAGCCACGTAGTCGAGTGATTTCGCAAGTACTTTGTGCTTGGAGGTGGGTGCTGACGTCAGCAGGGGGTGATTGAACAAGGCCATGAGTGAAATGTGAGTTGGAAGAGGTATTACGCAATCGTTATTGCAGAAAAGACTGAATTTTAGGATAGCCGCCATGGAGCGTCGTAGTCGTGTGGTTTCGCAAGTGGTTGATGGCGTAGAGGTTGCTGCTGACGTCAGCAGGGGTGATTGTACAAGGCTATGAGTGAAATGGGAAAAGGTATTATGCAATCGTTTCTGCAAGAAAGTCTTAATTTTAAGATGGCTGCCATGGAGTGTGGTTTCGCAAGCGGTAGGTGGTGACGTCAGCAGTGTTGATTGTTCAAGATTGTGGGGAAATTTGGAAGGATTGCATAATGCTTTATTAGAAGAAACACTGAAAAGTAAGATGGCGTCATCGTAGTTGGTGATGAAGTGGAAATTCCGATTTCATAATAGCAAAGTCCAGTTTGAACAAGATCCTAGGTGACGTCAGCAGGACTGATTGTACAAGGTTATGACAGTTGGGGAAAAGGTATTATGCAATCGTTTCTGCAAGAAACACTGAATTCTAAGATAGCGTACATTTAAGATGGTGGGGAAATTTGGAAGAACCTCCCTTAGAGGATTAACTACACCGATGTATAACGAAAACAAGTGAATATGGACTACCCTTAGACCAATAACCAAACTGAGCAAAGAAACAAACGAAACAAGTGAATATGGACTACCCTTAGACCAATAACCAAACTGAGCAAAGAAACAAACGAAACAAGTGAATATGGACTACCCTTAGACCAATAACCAAACTGAGCAAAGAAACAAGTGAATATGGACCACCCTTAGACCAATAAACAAAGAGAGCAAAGAAACAAACGAATACGGAGTACCCTTAGACCAATAACCAAACTGAGCAAAGAGAGATTAAATATATTGTAAACTATTGGAAAAAAAGATGCTGATATAGTACTTTTAATATTGAATTAGATTATGGTAACAGCTCTAGTAAGAGCATTACCTTTCAAAAAAAGTGTCTCGTTATTTTGATTGGCGGACGAGAACCAATGCTCGTTTTTACTAGGTTGAGCACATCCTGGTGGTCAATTTTGACCTTTTTTTATCATAGTACTAACTACTCACATACTTACTCATATACTCACCTATTTTAAAATTGTCTGTCTGTTTTAATTGGTCGTTTATTTACCCAGGTTGAGCTCAACCTGCCTCGTTTTTTTACCAGGTTAAGCACTCCTGGTGGCCAATTCAGTTAGTGGTTTTTTTTACAACTGCTAGCCTAAGATAAGCTTAGACTAGCACCCCCCAGAGGGCTGTACCCTCTTTATGGGAAGAGGATTTAGGATACTGTAGATATCAAGGAAGATTTGTAGTTGGGCTAAGGATTGTTGTTATATTTGAATTATTCTTTATTTCGTATAATATATATATAAAAAATCACGTTGGAGTATTATGAGTTTGCCTCATAATCATAAATGTTGGTAGTGGTTAGTTAAAGGCGATGAGATGAATTATGCGCATGCGGTGCAAATAGACATCACAACACTTTGGCACATTAAAAGACGAGTGAATGAGGATCTTCTGGACTAGGGGCGACTCTAGTCCGTGATGGAGACAGGTGAGCCCTAGCGTTCAAAATGATTACAGTGCAGAGTATGATGGTGCTACAAAATGAGAAATGTCTGGAGAGCTGTATGCTGATATGAGTGGCATGTCCGGATGGTCAGTCGGTAGAGTGTATTGGTAAAATGTGCAGAGCAGAGATAGAGGTGTGTGCGTATATTTGGTTGGTGCTTGTTGTTGGTCATGGGAATGTAGAATGTCGTGAAATAAAATATGGTTTGTTTCAAGCCGGTTCGTAATGTATCGAATACGTAGTTTCTCTATGTGTAGGAGGAGATGTTTAAATGTGATTTTCTTGTAGAGTTCCTGGGTTGGGCTGGGAAGTTTTACTCTGAATGCTATTCGTAAGGCATGACGCTCCAGAATTTGTAGTTTATGGTAGATGTGATGAGAGGCGGCAATCCATGCTGTGAGTCCGTATGTTAAAACTGGTCTGAGAAATACCTTATATGTGTTGAGTATGGTGTTTGAGTTTGGTCTCCATGTTGTGCCTGTGAGTCGTTTTAGAAGGTTGAGTATATTTCTGGCTTTGGATATGATTTTGGAAAGATGAGGGCGCCAAGTGAGATGATGAACTAGAATGAGGCCGAGGTAGGTGACGGTATTGGATGGTTTTATGGGTTCATGAAGGACGGCGAGGGAAAGCCGGTTGGGATTTCGGTGGACCTTTGAGCGACGCTTTGGTGGAATGAAAACAATTGCTTGTGTTTTGTGGGAATTTATGATGAGTCCCCACTTACTGCACCAGGACGTGAAGGTGTTGATGGCTTCGTTCATGGTACAATTGATTTGCTGGATGGTAGAGCTACGTGCAAGGAAGGCGGTGTCATCTGCATATTGAAAAATATGTATATTGGAAGGTAATGGGGGTAGGTCAGCAACAAAGAGGAGATAAATTCAGTTAGTGTTTTTTTTCTACAGATTTGCCATGGTGAAGCCATGACAAATACCCATTGAAAGGCTTACGCCCTTTTTCTGGGAAGAGTTTTGCCTCGATAAGTGGTTTAGGGAATTGGAGTTGGGCTATGAGGTTTTCTGGGACCTTTGTTATTCTTTATTTAGTAAAAAACCTGGGATTATTACGATTTTACATCGTAATCATTTATTTGGGAGACTATAGGGAACTATGAAAAAAGAAAAGAAAAGTAAAAATGAATGAATTCATGAAGTGCTTACACGCCACAATCACAATAGTGGGAATGTTAGTTTAGACAAATGCGTGTTATCTTCTGTCCCCGGGGCGACACGGGGCAATAATGAGAGACAAGATGAGCCCTGTTAATACTTAATGGATTTTCACCGTGCACGTGATGGAAGTATGAAATCTGGTGGATCTGGGTCGGAGAGAGTAGTGAGCTGTAGGAGGTCTTCATGATCATCAGGGAGAGTGGCCAGAAATATGCTAAGCAGAAGAGAAAGTGGGTTTGGAATTAGCAAAGAATATTGTTGGTTGTAAGTTTGGCTATGGTGAATAGTGTCTAAAAGCAATGGATGGTTAGCGTTATAGCGGTTGGTAATGTAGCGTGTACGTAAGGTTTCAATATGGAACAGAATATTTGATATGGTAACTCTGGCGTACAAGTCTGCTGTTGGGCTTGGGAGTTTAATACGGTATGCTATATGGAATGCATGGCGTTCAAGAATTTTGAGTTTACTATAATAAGATGAAGATGCTGTAAGCCAGGTTGTATGTCCGTAAGTTAAGACTGGTCTGAGAAATGCTTTGTAAGTACTGATTACGGTTGTTGGGGATAATCCCCAAGTCATGCCAGTAAGTCTTTTTAGGAGGTTCAAACTTTTGTATGCCTTGATTGTGACTTGTTTCAAATGAGGCTTCCAAGTTAGGTGATAATCAAAGATGATTCCAAGATATTTGACTGTATGAGTAGGTTTGATTTTGGTCTGTTGTACTGTTAGATGTAGTTTTGATGGATTATGGTGTATCCGTGAGCGTTGTTTGGGTGGTAAAAATACTATTGCTTGTGTTTTAGTTGGATTGATTGTAAGTCTCCATGTAGAACACCACTTACAGAATGAGTCTATTGCCGCTTGCATGTTTCGGTTGATTTGATTTATGGTTTGAGCAGTAGCTAACAAGGCGGTGTCGTCTGCGTACTGATAGAGTTGAACATTCTCTGGTAATGGCGGAAGATCGGTACAATATAGAATATAGAGTAATGGGGAGAGTGCTGACCCTTGAGGGACTCCTGTGTGAAGAAAGATAGGAAAGGAGGTGGTATGATTGATGGTAATGTAGGCGATACGTTCAGCAAGGAAATTGTAGATGTATCGGATGTATGCAATAGGGAGATGAAATTTCAGTCGTTTCCAGATAAGTGCATGGTGCCAAACTTTATCGAATGCTTTTTCTAAATCAAATAGAACTAGGCATGATGGTTTGCAGGTGTGGAAGTGATTTGTGATATGGGTGGAGAGTCATAGTAGTTGGTCCTGGATACTGTAGCCGGGTCGAAAGCCGGCTTGGTGAGTGGGTAGGAGATTTCTGTCGAGAAGATGGATGTGTAGGCGCTTTACTATGATTCGTTCTAGGATTTTGCTTAGTGTAGGTGTGAGCTGGGTGGATCGGTAGGAACTTACTGTGGTAGGTGGTTTATCTGGTTTGAGGAACCAGATTTTTCCATTGAGCTGGTATATATCCTGTACGTAGTATGAAGTTGAATATGGCTGCTATCAGTTTCAGTAGTCGATACGGTCCTTCTTTAAGATGTCGATATGTTATACCGTCCTGGCCTGGAGCCGTATTCTTCTTACGAGCGGTGGTAGTAACTATGTCTTCAACGGTGATTGGTGCAGTAAGATGGTTGTTCTCGTTGATGCGGTGCTCAGAGGTTGGTCTTCTTGAAGAAATGGGTATGTATTCGTTGTCTTTTTGCCGGTAAGGTGGTGAAAAGGTTTCCAGAATTTCGACGGATGCTCTGTATCTCTAAGTTTGTTGCAAGTCTTTACCCATTGCCTAAGTTTATATGCATTTATGTAATTGTGCACTGAACGTTGTAACTGTCGATGAAGTTGAAGATCTGCTGGGTTGCGAGTTCGTATGTATGCTCGAAATGCTTGTCGTGACCGTTTAACCTGTGTGAGATAGTATAGCAGAAGTTTCGGCTGGTATGGCGTGATCTCTTTTGTCGGTATATGGCGTTTTGATGCTGACTGGATGGTTCCGTGATGATATTTAGCGTCTGATAAAGTTCCTCCTCGTTTGTGGGCTCCTGGATGTTATGTAGCCTGTCATTAATATGCTCTCGGTATTTGTTCCAGTCGGCGAGGTCAAACCTGGTGGTAATTCGTGGTTGAAGTTTGTCGGTTTTCTGGGAAGGCCTCGGGTGTAGGGTTATTTTGACCGGAACATGATCGCTGCCTACAGTATCCAGAACTTCGAGGTGTGAGCGGTGGATAAGGTTAGGGGATAGGATGACTATATCAGGAGTGATCTGTGAGATTGGGCGGGTAGGTTTGGGTAATGGTTGGAGTAGTCCGGTGGTGCTGTTAGCGATAAAGTTTGTGAATTGGGCTTTTTGTCGGTATGATCGACTATGAATATTTACATCCGACATTATGATATATGTGTTAAAGTTATGTGACATATACTGAAAGAATTGTAGTGGAATAGGTTGTCCTGGTCGAACATATATGGTGGCTAAAGTTACATATAGATTTCGGAAATAAACAGTAGATATGATATGTTCAGGTAATTGAAGGTGTGGAATATGATGAACGCGGTGGGGTATTGTTGGTTTGAAACCTAGTGCTGCTCCGCCATTAGCTCGTAAAGCTGGTATAGTGCTTGCTTGCTGAATAAATTTATATCCAGGAATTTTACATGCTGATTGTGGATGTAGGTGGGTTTCATTAAGCAAAAAAAAGCATGTACTTTTTCCTCTAACAATAGTGCTTCAAATAATGGTTTGTGGGTCTTTAGCGATCGAATGTTCATAAATAATATGACGATATCCATCTTAGTCTTGTGGTGTGGTTTGCTGTGATTGTGAGTTAGAAAAAAGCGGGGCTGTAACAAAATGTACGTACGGACGTGTATAAGTTGCTTGGAAGTTCAATTGAAAAACTTGTTTTGCAGCTGTTTGTATTTGTTGAAGTATGTGGGAGCGGTGTGCTGGTTGGATATTTTGTAGTGTTATGGTGATGAAGGATAGCAATTGCTCGACAGTGATAGGTTTGACGACGAGTGGGTGTTTGTCTTGGATGATGCCTTGGTCATTCGGTTGATCATGAATTCGAAGCGGCACGACTAAGTCAGGTTTGTCCGGTGGTGGCTGTGGTCTGGATTTACATACGTAGCTATATGTTTGATGATTCTGTTCACATGTGGAACATTTGGGTGGTTCTTGCATATTATTACACTGACGGGTAGGATGAGGTCCGGAGCAGTATCCACACTTAGGTTGATTGGTGCAATGATTGGCGGTATGAGAGTTGTAGCTTTGACACTTTTCGCACCTAATGGCAATCGGTGGTTGAGTACGAGAAGGCTCTACGCGATGTATCTTTCTGTATATGTATGCACCTAAGGTGAGGAGATCATTGACTGTTTCGTGTGAATGGGTGAGTACTCTAACTAGATAGGTAGGTCCATTTTGACATTTGATACGGATGACTTTTGTAAATTCGAATTCTTCCTGTCTGAGTTCTTCAGCAATTTCGTCATCAGTCCATGTAGGGTCCACGCCACAGATTACAACAGAGAGAAGTGGTTGTTTACTCGGTGGAGGTGGTTGTTTGATGCGCCGATTTGATAAGTTCGTTATACTTGCGGATTTGCCAAATATTTCCAGGCTGTATTTATTACGAATGGTTGTCGCGAGGTTAGCATCTGGTGACTTTATGATTACTCCGTTTCGCGTTGGAATGATTTGGTTAATGGTTTGTCGTGGTACATATTTACAGAATTGTTGGAGAATTTGCTTAGGATTTTTGAATTTGGTATCAAAGTTGCTCAGTAGAAATGAATATAGTGTAGCAGTTTGTTCTGTCTTATCTTCGATGTGCATGCCTGATGAATCACTATCACTGTCCTGATCATTTACATGTTATTTGTTAGGTGGTGATGTTGGATCTTTGCTGTCCGTTGCGCGTACTGGTGTTCTGTAACGTGTGCGAAGTTCAGTAGTTGTGGCTTTTGCATGATGTCGTGATCGATGGATGGTACTGAAGTCGCTGGGTGATGGTGTTTTAACTTGAGCAGGAAGTTCCTGATGAAAGCCGTCCGCCATTGAATTAGTCCGTCCTGGGGCCGAAGCCCGTGAAATGGTGAGGAAAATGAATATGGGAATCAAAATGGCTGAGGAGATGATCAGTCTTTGTGCAATGACTGCTGCCTCTAACTAACTTTTAACTTCCAACACTGAAAAGTGCTGTCGATCCTATTGAGATCGTATGCGTGCTGGTCTCGATTGTGCGTGTGCAACACAACGTCCTCGAAAGCACGTTAACGAATCAAGACTAGGTAAGTTATGCTAGTGTTTTTTTTACATAGTCATGGTGAAGCCATGACTATGCCCACTTAAATGGTTACGCGCTTTTTCTGGGATGTGGTTTTGCTGGATTGTGGGGATTGTTGGATGGGTGCTGGTCAAGGAGGTTTAGCTGAAACACTTTATTAATAATTCATTAAATAAAGCATCGGGACATTACGATTTTGCATCGTAATCATTAAATTTGGGAGGTGAATGCGATCATGATATTATGCAGTGCTTACAAGCCACAACCACAACAGATATATTGTTAATGTAGACGAATGTATGTTATCTTCTGTCCCCGGGGTGGTTCGGGGCACTAATGTGAGACGAGATGAACCCTCCCTGTTAGTAACTGATGGATTACTGTGCAACGGATGGAATGATAAAATCTGGTGGTTGTGGGGCTGAGAACGGAGTCAGGCGACGAATTTCTGGGTGGTTGTTGACAAGTACGGTGAAATAGATGCTGATGATAAGTGATAAGGGATTGGTGATGAGAGGAGGATGGTGGAAACTATATATGTAGCATCGTGATGCATAGTGTCAAGCAGTAGAGGATGGAAGGTTTCATATCGTTTTGTGATATAGCGTTGTCGTAATGATTCTATATGGAATAGTATATGTGGATGGTAATACGGGCGTATAGGTCTGCAGTAGGGCTAGGTAATTTAATTCTATGAGCAATGCGGAAGGCGTGGCGTTCGAGAATTTTTAGTTTATTGCAGAATTTTCGTGGGGAGGATATCCATGCAACATGGCCGTAGGTGAGGACAGGACGTAGAAATGCATTGTACGTATTGAGAATGACGATAGGTTTCGGTCCCCATGATGTGCCAGTGAGACGTTTGAGAAGATTTAGGCGATTGTAGGCTTTGTTTATGATATCCTTGAGGTGGGGGTTCCATGTGAGATGATGATCATATGTTATGCCAAGGTATTTTACTGTTTTAGAGGGTTTAATACGAGTTTGATTTAGGCTGAGATTTAGATGAGTGGGATTACGTCGGACTTTGGAACGATGTTTGGGTGGGAGGAAGATGATGGCTTGAGTTTTGCTAGCGTTTATGGTGAGGTACCAGGTGTTACACCATTTGCTGAAAACATCGATCGCAGAATGTAAAGTTTTGTTAATTTGTTGTATGTTTTTCGCTGTGGCAAGAAATGCGTCGTCGTCGGCATATTGATATAGATGAATGTTTGATGGCAATGTCGATAGATCTGAAGTGAAGAGGAGGTACAGTAGTGGTGAGAGAGCTGATCCTTGGGGTACACCGGTGTTAAGAAATATTGGATATGAACTGATGTTGTTAATGGTGATATATGCGAGACGGTTGGTGAGAAAATTAGAGATGTAGCGAACATAAGCAATGGGCAGGCGAAAGTTGAGTAATTTGCATATTAGTAACTGGTGCCATACTTTGTCAAATGGTTTTTCTAAATCAAAGAGCACTAAACATGAGGGGTTGTAGGTGTTATATTGGTTTGTTATATGGTTGGTAAGCCGGAGGAGTTGGTCCTGGATACTATAGCCTGGGCGGAATCCTGCTTGGTGGTCGGGAAGAAGATGTTGGTGAAGTCGTTTGACTAGGATGCGTTCTAGGATCTTTCCGAGAGTAGGGTTTAGTTGGTTCGGGCGGTATGAGGAAACTAAGTCCGGAGGTTTGTTAGGTTTTAAGAACATGAGGGTTTTCGAAGTTTTCCAGTTGGCTGGGATGAATCCGGTTCGTAGGACGAAGTTGAATACTGTGGCGAGGAGCTGTAGTAGGCGATATGGTCCTTCTTTGATATGCTTGTAGGTGATACCATCCATACCAGGAGCAGTATTTTTCTTGTTGGCTGTAGTGGTGATAATATCTTCAACTGTAATCGGTGCTGTGAGTTGTTTATTCTCATTGATCTCATGGCTGGCATGAGGCTGAAGTTCTGGTGCGTCCAAGTTGACACGACGAATAGGATGGTTTCTGGCTGGGATGGTAAGCGGCAGCGTAAAGATTTCCTGGAGATGAGCTGCAAAGGCATCTGCTTTGTCCTTGTGAGATTGTAGAGGCTGGTCATTCTTTATCAGTGGATATGTTGCGGCAGTGCGTTGTCCAGTTAGAATATTGAACCTTTTCCAAAATTTTGTTGGATGGGCAGTATCGTTGAGTTGATTACAAGTCTTAACCCATTGACGGAGTTTGTATGCATTTAGATAGTTACGTACGGTGCGCTGAAGTTGACGATGTAATTGAAGAGAAACTGGATTGCGGGTTCGAATGTAATCACGGAAAAATTGACGGGAGCGACGTATAAAGGTAAGATATTGTGGAGGGAGTTTGGGTCGGTGTGGTGTGGAAGTGGTAGTAGGTATGTATAATTCTGATGCTGATTGAATAGTTTCGCTGATGGTGTCCATGGTTTTGTAGAGCTCTGCTTCTGTAGTGGGTGCAACGGTAGTTCGTAGATGTTCATCGATGTAGTTGCGATAGTCGTCCCACTTGGCGAGATCGTATCGGATGGTTTGTCTTGGAGGTGAAGGGTTAGGTTGGGGTTGAGGACGGCGTTGGAGAGCCAGTTTTATAGGTACATGGTCACTGCCTATAGTATCCAGGACTTGGATTTGACTGCGGTTTGGTAGGTTAGGAGACAGAATAACTATATCTGGAGTTGTTTGGGAGATAGGACGAGTAGGTTTGGGTAGTGGTTGTATGAGACCATTGGTAGAAGTGTTAATAAAGTTTGAGAATTGCGCTCGTTGACGATCGCATCGACTATGGATATTTATATCAACCATGATGATATAGATTTTGAAGTTATCAGAGATGTACTGAAAGAACGGAAACGGTATTGGGTGGCCTGGGCGTACATAAATAGTAACTAGAGTGATGTAGAGATTTTGAAAATAAACTGTGGCGATCAGATGTTCAGGTAGGTTCATAGGAGGTGCCGGATGAAGGCGATGTGGGATGGTAGGTTTGTAGCCTATGGCTACTCCTCCGTTAGCTCTGAGTGCCGGTGTGGTATTTTCACGTCTGATGAGGTGATAGCCACGGATTTTGCAAGGTGATGTGGCAGTGAGATGAGTTTCATTGAGGAGAAATGCGTGTGCTTTTTCTTCGAGTAGAAGTGCTTCAAAAAGCGGCTTGTGTGTTGTAAGTGAACTGATGTTTACAAATAGTATGACCAAATCCATAATTAAATGTATGATGAGTTGGTTGGTATGATTAGTTAACAGGTTTTGGTGGAACAGTAACGAAATGTACATACGGATCAGAATATGTTGCATGAAATTTCACCTGAAATACTTGTTTTGCGGCAGTTTGAACTTGCTCGAGAATATGAGGTCTATGAGCGGGTTGGATGTTTTGTAACGTTAATGTGATGAATGATAGTAGCTGTTCGATGGTAGTTGGTTGAGATAAAATTGGATGTTTTTCGATGTTGATTTCAGGTCCGGTAGTTTGTTCTGAGACTGTGAGAGGTACTATGAGGTCAGGTTTGGTTGGTTCAGGAGGAGGTCTAGCTTTGCACTGATAACTGTAGGTCGGATGTGATTGGTTACAAGTAGAGCATTTACGAGGTAGCTGAAGGTTTGAACACTGACGGGTTGGGTGATTACCTGAACAGAAACCACATTTAGGCTGATTGGTGCATTGATGTGTAGGGTGAGAGTTGTAGCATTGACACTTTTCGCAACGAATAGGCATGGGTGGTGGAGTGCGTGATAGTTCGACCCTATAGTGTTTACGATAGATGAATGCTCCCAAGGTAAGTAAATCGTTAATGGTTTCCTGCGAAGTAGTTAGAACACGTACTAGATATGTGGGACCGAAATTGCATTTGATGCGCATAATGTGTGTGAATTCGTATGCTTCTTGGCGCAGTTCGTTAGTGATTTCCTCTTCAGTCCAGGTAGGGTCGACACCGCATATCACTACGGAGAGCATCGGAGGTTTTCGTGGAGGTGGATCTTGTTTCGTGCGTTGTGAAGTTAGATTTATCATGGTGGCTGATTTACTAAAGATTTCCATGCTGTGTTTGTCTCGAATGTATGTTGCAAGGTTTGGGTCTGGTGATTTAATTATCATATCGTTCCGTGTGGGAATGATTTGAGCTATGGTCTTACGAGGTACATATTTGCAAAACTGAGTAAGAATTTGTTTCAAGTTCTGAAATTTAGTATCGTACTTGCTTAACAGAAATGAATATGCATTTTCCTGAGAGATTGAGGCTGTCTTCAATAGTCATTTGATCAGATTCGTTGTCACTAGCGTTCGTTTGGACGTGTTGTTTCTTAGTTGGTGGTGAGTTACTTCGTTTGCTATCTATAGGTGTGACCGGACTACGAGACCGAGAACGAGATGGTGCTGTATTGTCTTGCCGTGATTTTCTGCCAGTAACTGTTCGCCATGAGCCGGGTGTTGGAACCGTTTGCGGAAGTCCTGGGTGTTTTTCGTCCGCCATATTATCAATCAGTCCTGGGGCCGAAGTCCGTGAAAGAAGGAGAGAGAAAAAGATGAAAACGAGAATCAAAATGGCTGATGAAATGATCAGTCTTTGTGCAATGACTGCTGTCTCCAGCTAACTTCACCCTCCGACAATGAAAATTGCCGTCGATCCTAATGAGATCGTACGCGCAGTGTTCTCGCTTGTGCGTATTGCTTCACAAGGTCCTCGATACTGCACTAACAACTCCCAGTTAGGCTAGGTTTAGTTATGTTAGTGTTTTTTTTCCTAGCCGCAGCTAGGACCCATCAGAGGGCTGTACCCTCTATTTAGGGAAGGGAATTTATGGTAGAGGGGAGTTTTGGGGAAGGGAGATGGTCTAAGGGGAGTATGGGATCTGGTAACTTTTGTTTCTTAATTCATCTTTATTTATTTTATCTTTGGTGGACATTATGAGTTTTCCTCATAATCATTTCATAAGGTTATTGTCATTATCTTTAATATCATTATTTTATTATTATTAGCTCAAGTGTTGTATGATGAGGGGAGATGAGATAGTGATATGGATATGAAGTGCAATTATCACAACACTTAGGAATGTTAATGGACAGATGCTTGGTTATCTTCTTGTCCAGGGGTTGCTCTGGACATGATGTTGACAAGTGAGCCCTGTTAGTCCTTGATGATCACAGTGCAACGTATGAAGGTGAGAGATAATGCGGAATGAGTAAAGCCTTGTGTTCTTGGATGAGAGCTGTGTCCGGATGATCTGGTGGTATGACATAGTGGTATATGGCAAAGAGTAAAGATAAAGGTGTTTGTGAGTGTCTAGGTGGTGTAGCCATGGTGGTATGTGAGTTGATGACGTCTAGAAGAAGTGGATGTTGTTGTTCGAGGTGTTTTGCAATGTATT
>JAGDQP010015700.1:1340-38215 GCA_022664845.1 Lepisma saccharinum
TTATTATTATTATTATTATTATTATTATTATTATTATTATTATTATTATTAATAATAATAATAATATTATTATTATTATTTACTACAGTTTATTTACGTTAATCCTGAATTCTGTATTATTTTTATTGCAACATATAATTTATTGTTCTCTACAAATTATCTATATTCACCACACAAGGCATAACGGGGTTGGTTGTTACATGTAACAAATTACCCCGCAGGTACTGTAACAACCAGCCCCATGAGTAGCCATTCCATAAAACGTACACAAATAAGCAAACAAAGGCACCAATCTAACATAATTGTACACTGTTTTGTAGACAACACATACGATAATTAACACTATTATTTCAAAATATGGTCGTCTAAAACTTGCCATGTAGACACGAAAAGAATTGGGTGTCCAAAATTTTCAAAAAAAAGGAGAAAAATACATTTTTCAACTTACCACGTCCAGTTGGTTCCAAACAGCTCTCGTTCCTCCGTCATAGACAGGCGCCAACTGAAGTGCAATACCACGATACGTGAGCAGTTGCTGCTATCTGTTGCCAGTCCACAAAACTACTTGTAACAACCAACCCCGTGTAACAACCAACCCCGTTCTCCGATACCTAACCTCCACGTTCATATGTTCATTAATTTAAGATAATTTACGAAAAAGGAAAATAAGGAATTATTAATAATAAATCAGAACACACAAAAATACATTTTGTAATGATACATGGCCGCACCTAACCTTATCTAACCTCCACGTCACATATGGTCACTAATCTAAGATAATCTACAAAAAGTGCAATAAAACAATTGCGTAAACCGCTCGCCTCCCATGAACACGTAATGTGTGTGTTTTAATTGATTGATTTGGTTTTAGTGATTTTAAAATTTGTGCGTCACTACTATAGTAATGCGTGTGTTACAGTTTCTGAAAAGCAAATCAATGTAATTTTTTACAGGTGTCAAACTTTTTCATAATGTGAAAAAAGAGATTAGGGTTACCAGACGTACTTTTTTAAGAGTACATGTACTCTTTTTTACGGTATACACTTTTGTACTCTCTTTCAGTCTCGGACTGGTCAGGGCCGGAATCCGGGTCGGGCCCCACCCTCAGCTTCGTTTTTTTTTTATTTAAATTTTTAATCCTTATGTAAGTATCTACAACATAACAAAAAAAAAACACGAAATTCGGGCCTACATCAGATGCACGTCACTGAGTATTCCCACAGACATCAGAAATATAACTCTAGATCTTACTACGTCTAGAAGGCCCCCAACACCTTACGGGCTCCTTCCCGAAGGTTACTGCGATGTACAACAGAAATAGCATTTAAAAAACATGGCACAACCGTCATTTTTCGTTCAATTATGATGATCATTATAGCCTGAATTTACAATAGAGCAAACAGAATGATGCCCCTTTTCTACATTAGGGCAATTCCACGGTAAGGTAAACCTCAACACTAAATTTCGAAAGCTGTCTAAGTAGATTATTATGTTGCGTAAATGGTAGAAAAACAATGAATGATGCGAATCTGGAAGTAGTTTTCTAAAATTTTATTTTAAGTGAATTTTACAGGGTCTGTAACATTGTCCACGCCTTGATTCTTTCATGGAAGTTAATTTGTATATAATTTGGTAACACTGCATTTGGCGTTGTTATTTTGTTATGATAGCACACACGTGTATCAGAGAAGCTTCAAAGTCTTATGGTGCAACTCCAGTTGATACTTTCATGAAAAGTCAAGTTATTACGCTTTCCCTTCAAATTTATGTCCAACCTGCCTTCGTGTCCCACCCGTGACAGAAAACATCGAAAAGTTTACCTTGGTCGCACATACATTTTCAGATTAATTTTGATTACTAGTAAAAGTAAGCCATATTATGTTAGGTTTCCATTGTGAAAATTTTAATACAGAAAACAAAAACATTTTGGGAATATTTAATTATTTCTAACTGTCCCACCCATGACAGTTCACCTACATGTAACCTTTGGCCTATAAATTATTACAAACGCTGCAAGCAGTATGAGATTATTTTGAAGAATGTAAATAATGCAAGGCTCTTTTATGTTCTCACAGGTAAAATAAACAAAATAAATTCGTTTCTTACTAATATGTTTTACATTTTTCTTTGTTGAATAAGAAAAACATCAGGTGAAAAAATGAGGATGTTCCGTTCGAATTTAAGAGAAGATAGCGTAAGATATGAGACTTATCTACGAAAGGAACGAAAAAGATAAGAAAGACACTGGAATACACTGTCTATTTTTTTTTTTTTTTTTTTTTTATGGAAGACACTCTTAATCCTACTCCAACGATACAATGAAAAAAAATGGACCGTAGAAGTAAATGGTCGAGCTATTGTGCAGTTCCGAGTTCCGTAGATCTCTGAGAGGGGTCTTGGTTAGCGCGCGGGGTGAAGTGGGAAGTGCACAAGCAATCAGCGAGAACTCGCGCTCTTACTGCCTACCTCGCATTGGCTATTTAAAGTGTCTTTCCACCCATAATCACGCTACGACTCCTCCCTCGCGTCTACAGAACTCAGAACTAGACAATACGTTAGTGGAAATGCTACGTTAGTGGTTA
Organism: Lepisma saccharinum; assembly: GCA_022664845.1. NCBI lineage: Eukaryota > Metazoa > Arthropoda > Insecta > Zygentoma > Lepismatidae > Lepisma > Lepisma saccharinum. Next base: position 3,923 of record JAGDQP010015700.1, read on the forward strand.
GTGCATTAAAATAACCTGAATTATTACTATTATTATTATTATTGAAGCGCCATGTGCATACAAAAATAATTCAAGAAAAGACATTTAATGACATGAAAACAACTTTATCGAGTGGTCCTTCAGATGTATTATGCAGAAAACTACTCCGTAGTCACTCAAGATGAAATTGAATGCGCTCATTGGGGACAGTCCCAAATATCTGTATTCACAGCTTGTGCTCGGTTGTCTAACCAAGTTGTACGATCATTTGCCGTTATTGGCGATGAAAGTATCCACGACAAGTTAACTGTCTTCGCTGCCTGAAAAAAGTTATAGATGCACTGTGGCAAGAATTTTCAGATTTACGGTCTGATGGGTGTGTAGCCCAATTTAGGAACCGATTTATTCTAGTTAATATTTGTTATATGCCTGGAGATTTTGGAGCTATCGGATAATGGTATTTTTTTTACTTTTCTCACGGAAGGAGCCGTTGACGGCATTGGAGATCTTGTAAAGCGATCTTGTGTGGATCACAGTAAAACAACGGAAGATTCTCGTTCAGAACGCTGAAGACTTTGTTGTGGCCGCTAAATTATCATTAAAAAACGTAGAAGTCTTTCGTCCTTGGAAATAGAAGAAAGTAAAGAAATATTGGAAAAACAATGGCAACAATTATTAAAATTTAGACCAATTGAATCCAATCATGTCTTCAAAAGAAGCAGTAGAGAAAGCTTCTTCATGGGGCCAAGTGCTCAATCACAAATTATTAACTACAAAGCCTTCAAACTGGATATCAAGGACATATACTCGACATCCAGCGATGATAGCGAAGATTCTGAAGCTGGTACGCCTATTTTTGCAAGAAGGATGGCAGAAACATCAGTGCTACTGACATACACGCAGGGTCATTTCTACTGTAGAGGTCATCAACAAATGCAGGAAGAAAAGTCTCCTACGAGTATTTGGCTGTTGCTCAAGGCGAAGAAGATATGAACAATGATATTCGTATAATGTGTTTAAAAATTGTTGATCAAATTATAAACTATTCAAAACAGAGAAAAGTGACTGAAGTTACATTAGACTGGATCAAGTTGTTTGTAATCTACCCACGCCTTTCCTTCGAGATATCAAAAAGGAAGTGTTAAGAGGGAGAGGGACAGCAGCGCCTACAAAATTAGGGTTCAATGTAACATGGATTTCAAATATTTCTACGAATTTCATATTTTTATGTGCTTACTTCGAAAAACATGACTCAATAGTCCCTTAAACACAATACATGGCATAATAAAAGTAATTAACTGAAGTCTCCATGACGTATGTTTTCTTAGATATAAAGGATATTTTAGTAGCCCTTGTAACAACTTTCTTATGGAACTTTCCATTATAATAATCCTTATTTCTAAACAGAAAATAGCACGCCTAGTTTTCACTTAAGTACCTTCATAATTCCACGAAATATGTTGAAGGGGCTATTGAGTAATGTTTTCGAAAGAAGCACATGCAACTACGATATTCCTAGAAATGTGTGAAAACCCATGTTAAATTGGATGCATATTTTGCAGGGCGCTGTAGCCAACTTCCTCTCCCTCTTAATATATGAATTTCCATCCTCTGTAGATGTTCGTGAAATTCCATAGATACCGATGAAAATTCATTTTATCATTTCAGACTATTGGCCGATTTTTGTTTGATATTATTTGTAAAGACTGTTACTTGCGTTTGTGGAATTAAGTTCAGAGTTATTAGCATTTGTGGAACTGTAATAACATGTATAAACACTCTGTACTTCTAGGAGACACCCAGTATATGAGATAACAAAGAAAATGAGAGAGAATGATTGTTTATTTTCCTTGTTTATCATAGAGCTGTTCGTGTGAAATTCGATCTTAGTCCCACCCGTGACACTGAAAACGCCCGTTTAAATTGATTTGGGAATGACTTTCCGATAACTACCTACATTACATAAGACTTCCAATTCTTACTGAATTCGAAAACAAAACCACCATTTCATTATCAATTTTTAATTCGCAGAGTTTTAGTCAGTATTCATGTTGTAGCATGATTATGTTCCTTCTTCTGTCCCACCCGTGACGGCTTTTTATTTTTCAATACTTCAACTCTTAGTGTCGTTAATAAAATTCTGGCACTTGATATCAACAGCTGTAAGTTAATTCTAAGCGTGCAATGAAAACCACGTCAAAATAATTTACAGTGAATTATCTATTCAACGTTAAAGCAACGAAAATGTAGTTGAACTGTCCCACTCGTGACGATGGAATTTCCCATTACAGTAACTGAATTTATGTTATCTATAGGACTAGGATAATTACACATTTTGCGTATTGCATATGTAAATAAATATTTAAGGATTTTTAACGTAAAATGAATATTTCATATGCAGGTGCATTATGTTCGAAAATAAATTGATGAGCATATTTCTGTACGCATACAAACACCGAGAATATAATGTATTACTTTTCTTCTTGTTTGTCTTTTCTTTATCTTTTCTTTGCATGTTTTCTTCATTTTTTCTGTTGTTTTTTTTATGAAATTTAGTAACTAGCCATTTGTGACTTCAACAATCAACTAAGCAACACGTGCAAGTTCCTTCTGCAAAGCTATAAATGATTGCCTTGAAGATTCTGGCACTGATATACAAATTGAAGATGATTTTTCAGAAAAGAGGGTTTGTATAAAGAAAGCGATGCCAGGAGAACAGTGCAGTGATGAACGGGGAAGGAATTTCAATGTGAAAGACTTATTCAAAGTAGAGCATTATAATTAAATCATGAATAGAGCCAAGAGCAGCATCGAAAAACGATTACAACCTGACTCAGCTTTATTGTCCGATTTATCACTCCTGGGTCCAAAACACTTCAAAGAGCTGAAAGTAAAGGGTATTCCAAAAGGTTGATTTGAAGCTCTGGCCAGTAAGACAAAACTGAGTAAAAACGAAATTGAAAAAGAACTAGTTCAGTTCATTGACCTGTATGAAATTCTTTCTTGCAGTACTATTTACCAGCCTCAGCCTGAAATGTCAGATAGTGACGAAGAATACTCCTTAATCACTGCATGTGAGGAACGTTCCAGATGCAACAGATGTTTATCGTGTGCAATGAAGGTGTTGCATCAGTATGTACTACAGGCAAGTTCACTCAGCAACTTGTATGTAGCATACAAATATGCTCTTACTTTGCCATGCACCCAAGTTACATGTGAAAGATCATTTTCAAAACTTCACCTGATTAAAACAAAACTGCACTCTTTGCTCAGCCAGGACTTGCTAGAAACGTTTTTGCTCATTAGTGTTGAATACAACATTTTTGATATTTTGGGTCGGGAACTGATTATAGAAGAACTCTGTAGAACCTCTGATGAGCTGAAAAGATTGCTAGCGCTTTAAAAGTGTGACTTTGGGTTTGTCTCTATTATACAGATGCATACTAGTATATTTCCTGATTCCCTCACATGTGTATGTAAATAAATTACCGGTAAAAAGCAGACGTGAGGAGTCAATTATGGAAAATGTAAAGAGTTTTGTTATTATCGTTAAACTTATTGTCAGATTTCTTATTTCGTATTCTAAACAATGTTTTCATTAAAAATATTTCGTTTTTAAACATAATTGCATACGTGATCAGGAAAATTCTAATTGATATGGGAAAACCATTGTTTTGTTTTGTATCCTGAACATCAAAAAAGTGGGTTTTGGAATAATGTATTTCTGTCTTCGGTTATTTATGTTGCTACTACAACTAAAGGCTAAATTTGTCGAACTAGAATAGGTATTGTCTGTCCGTCACTTGAAAGTAGTATAAATTAAATGACATTGTGGGAGACACAATGAGCTATCATGTTAGTTTTTTGTTGACTGACCTCATTAACAACTATTGACCCTGTAGTTTGTATTCCATAAACAAAATACGGGACATTTTAGCGTTCCGACAAACGTTTTTGGGATACCGGGACAGAACTCTGAGAAAGAGACGATCCCGTATTTTACGGGATGTATACGACTCCTACCGTGGGGCCCCTAAACTGCTCTTCCAGCTGGGGTCCATAAACTACTATTCCAGCCGGGGGCCCAGTCCGACACTGCTCTCTTTTTTTTTCCAGTGGAGTACTCTTTTTTTATATAGGTTAGTAATTGACGTGAATTTCAATATACTTACAAACATATAGGGCTACTGTATGTACGAATAACGTGTAAACATCGGAGATCTGATTTCAGACTCAGCCAATCATTTGCAGAGATGAGCGATAAATCACTTACATGAAAAGCCTAAATTAGGCTACTCTCGTGACTGAACATCTTGGAAAACAGTGATCCGTGATTTTTCACTGTTCATTACTAAAATGCGATCACGCCTTAATCGGTAATCTATTATTAGAACAGTGAGTGCTATCAAAGCGGTGATCGCTACTGAAAGAGTAATAGAGTAAAAGTAATTCCCTGTTCTTGAAAAGAGAGTTGCAGTGCAATGCCGAGACACAGTAGGGGAGACTGGAGCTAGTTGCAACACTTTTTATATTTATCGCGAATAAGGTCAAAATATGGGCTCCAGAAACTCTAAATTTCTGTGGTATATTCTGTTGTCCTCTCTTTATATCGTATCTGATTTTGGTTGTCTTAACTCCCTAAGGTTTTGAGTGATACTAAAAGGAAACAGAAACGGTCACGTGTTGCAATTTGCTCCATGTACGGGGCATGTTGCAATACTGCATCAGGCAAGTTGCGAGAGTAACAAATACAATACACAATGGATGAAAGCGATTATCTTCAGAGAACATGTAACAATTCAGTACACAATGGGGCCTCAGAACCACCATGCGCGCGCGTCACAGAACTAGCATTGTTGCAACTAGCCCCAGTCTCCTCTACTTCTTCAGTCCTTTATTATTGGACAAATAACATAAAATTACACATGTAAAACTTCAAATTCTTCATAAACTGTTACCTTGGAAAACAATAAAAACAACAACTGAGTTGTTTCACTGTAATTTGATCATTCATTTCAGTGTTAGTATTATTCAACATTAATTAAAATTATCAGTTCAATGTATAATTTTATCAGCCTATTATGTTTTCTTCAGTTTAATACTAATTGAATATCGTTTTTTAATTATTCAAATAATGATGAAAAATAAATAAACGATAAAAGTTGCTAATGAGCATTTATTAAACTGCTTGCATCACTGTTTTTTCCTTGGGGATTGGCATCTTTTCCGGGAAACAAGGATTTCAGTGTCAGTTACTTGATTCTGTTGAGATGCTATCTTTTATTAGGATGGAAGACAAATGTTCTGTTGTGAGTCTTGAACTATGAGCAGTTTTGTTTGTCTTCATAATTGAAAAGATTCACAGAGGTGAGTGGAACCAAACACGGCTAGTATTTTTGGAGCAAACATGCACATTTGTAATTTATAATTTCCTTTATTTCAGCAGGCGAGGTTCAACTAATGACTGTTCTTCCACCTAACCATTGTCAAATCAAATTATAAATACATTTCCCTGGTCAAGCCTTGTGGGCTTTGTGGTGGACAAACACCGTGTGCATCGGTTTTCTCGGTGTACTCCCGTTTCCTCCCACTCCCTTCATTCCACCAATTCATCCCATCATCATAGATATGGCCTGAGTCATAGTTACCTAAAGGTCTTAAAAATAAATAAATACATTTATATAAAAAAGAAACACACACACAAAATAAAATACACAAAAATAGAAAAGACAAAATTAAAATAAAACATACATGAAAAGTGCCATATTTACACACTATACAGTCATATTAAGGTTACATTTCACTAGTAGAAGAGCATAGTCCTTTCTGATTGAGTAAATATGCACTTAAAAGAGCTCTTAATTCAGTGGTTTCATCGAACTTCCTTAAATGTTAAGGAAGCCTTAACTCCATTCAACGCCTCCTTAACGCGTCAGAGTATATCACCAATCTCCCTCAGGTCAATATTTCCTCAAACTCGTCCTTAATTTAAGGATGCGATTCTCCTCCCTGTGGCCTCAAACTGCGAAGGAATATGGCAAACTATGAACATTTTAATGCAGAGCTCTTGTATATTGAGTTTTTAAAATCATCAGACCAGAAAGAATATTTCTCGGCAGACCAAATGCTTTTCAAATGTTTTATGAATTGTAATTCCAACAACGATTTGCACCCCTGATGGGCACCCTTGCTGGCAGAATCCCTGGTTCTCTGCTGCTCTTGGTAGTGTTCGATTTGTCGGGGAATGCCGAAGTTACTCCCTGGTGTGTGAGAATTTCATACCCGGTTGTTGGTTCCATATATCACCCCAACCAGGGATAAAATCTTTGTATTTATACCCAAAGAGGCAGTATGTTGAAACTTACCAGCAATCACTAGTTTTAAGATTCCCCAATCACTAGTTTTAAGATCCCCCCCCCTTAGTAATTTATAATAAGTCGAACACTGGTTCTTGGTAATATTAATTTCACACATAAACCGACAGTCACCTGCAAAACGTGCATTAAATGATTAGAAAAATAAAGATTTTTCTGTGAAACGCACAGACAACATGCGGATCACGGCTTCTAATTCGTTATACTGTTGAACGCTGACCAGGTTGTGTCCACCATAGTTTTGTAGAGCTTGAATTGCTTTCTAATTCACAATTTATGATTGTCAATCTTTTGTATTTATGAAAGAATTCCACAAACATAGATCTTTCATCAACTGAAAAACTGGCAGATCCCCTTTTTTTCTGCTGTGTTCTCCATTTCCAAAAAAAAGAAGCGTAACGTACGAGCGTATAGGCCTACGTAACTCATCACAGAAAATGTCTCAAGGCAGACCAATAAGAACTACTACAAACGGGAATTGACATCTCGTGAGGTTTTAGAACAAGTCATTGTTAATTATTACATTGCATAATTTCAAACTGTTTGGAAACATAATTAGACAATTATTTTGAGTTATTTAATTTTAGACCTTTAGTTATTCTTTATTCGTCATACGTAAAAGAGGAAATTGCCAATCCTAATTCAAAAATAGTTCTTTTTTATTCATATCTTTTACTGATACCTTATAACCAAAACCAATTAGCTTTCACTAAACAGCCCCATTGAAGTATTATTTCATCCTCATGTTCTCAGAGGCGTACAAGGATAATTTTCCGTTCTAGTTTGTAGTCACTATAAAAACGATAACACGAGTACCAAAGTAGTGTTGTGATGTGATGTGAAAGGTGATGTGAGTGTGAATATCGTGAAATAGAAGATGGTTTGTTTCAAACCGGATCCTGATGTATCGGATGCGTAGTTTTTCTATGTGTAGAAGGAGATGTGGGAATGTGATTGTGTTGTAGAGTTCCTGTGTCGGGCTTGATAGTTTTACTCTGTATGCAGTGCGTAAAGCATGACGCTCTAGAATTTGTAACTTATGGTAGATGTGGTGACAAGCGGCAATCCAGGCTGTAAGTCCATAGGTTAAAACTGGTCTGAGAAATACCTTATATGTGTTTAGAATGGTGTTAGGTTTTGGTCCTTATGTTGTGCCAGTGAGTCGTTTTAGCATGATAATTGTAGGGGGCTGACGAGCTTCTTTACTATTTCTGGCAACTTGCTGTTTCTTCTTTACCCAATTACCTGAATCTCTTGACCGCTTCCTTCCCCTCTCTTCCTTTAAAGCCTCCAGTAATTCACTTTCCATTTTGCACTACAGGTATATTGTTTTCGGCCACCTAGTAAGAAAAATGATACCGACGTGACTTAAGTGGAGTTTGGAATTAATATTTTTAATGACTTAGGTGTAGTTTGAAGACAATAAGTATTTTTTTAATTTAATTTCAAGAGGACTTAAGCGAGTTTTGAGTGGTTATATTGTCAGACATATGTATCTAGTTCTAAAAAAAAAAGGAAAAGCGCAAAAACCGAAAATTGAAAAAAAAAATGACTTAGGTATGGTGTTTGGAAACAAGCTCCTCATATGTATATTACACAATTGTTTACAAGTTGTAAGATAAACAAGAAACTCACGCAGATCATTGTATAGGACTAGTTTTCAAAGGTTACTGAGTTCTGAGGCTTTCGAGCCACTTGAAAGAAGCACCTACATCCCTCATTCAGCTTCTAGTTGCTATCTATATCTATACCTACCAACTTCATTTGCTTTCGTCAAACTTAATATCGTGTTGCAATTCATAAACAACCATGAAAATAACTTGTTCGAACAACATGGCCTGTTTGAACAACATTGTTGCTTGTTGTTATAAGCAGTCTATTTAAATCTTATTGGATCAACCATCTATGCGAGGAAACTTGTTAAACTTCAGAACTCTTTGGATTTCGTTTCGTTGCATTGTCGCTGCGGTATTAGTGCTCTGTAGTCCCATCACGTGATATGAATGTTTTACTATAAGCTAAACTACTCCAGTCCCCGCTCCGTTACTTCATGATTCAGGGCGGTAGGCCAACGACTCGATACTCTCAGATCTCTGGTACAGAACCTGTCCCGATTTTGTTGAATAGAAATCTGGCAACTCTGGCTGAAAGTGACCCAGTAGTACACATACATTGAAAATACGTCGATTAAACGTTCGTACCGAAACGTTATTTTTAACGTTGTAAATGTACCAAAATGTCCATCTGTTCAACGGTTTGTTCGACGTTGAACAATGGTTGAGAAAAAAACTAGTTGAAATCAAAAAAGTGGACGATGAAGTTGGCCAAAACACAGCATGGTTGTTGTCTACTGCTATACACGTTTAGTTAAATTTTGTCCGTTGATTTCATCATGATATACAGTAATAATTTTCCAACTCAGTAGACTATTCAAGTGTCTGCTGCAGCATTCGAAGCTGTAACGTTCGGTACTCGTCGTTGGTAGCTCGATACCTTACTCCTGCACCACGGAGTCGCCTTGAAATGCACTACTCTTTTACGGTATCTATAGGAAAAGGCAGTCATGAAAGCTCCACAAATCAAGACGCGACGTTCACCATCATGTAAGAATAAGAATAAAGAATACTTTCGCACTTTCTTTGTTATACATGTGCATTTTTCCTTATTCAACACTTTGGCAAATTTGTATTTTTCAAAAAGTATAAGATACTACTGCCTTAGGGAAACGTATATAAAGCAAAATATGTGTCATAGTTGAAAAGGAAAGTGGAAAACACTTGACATTATCACCCTATTAACCAAATTAAATGTTTGTTGAAATACAGTTTAATAAGGGCCACGGTGGCTCAGCTGGTAGAGCGCTCACCTCTGGTGCTAGGGGTCGTCAGATCGATCCCTGCTCATGTCATGTGGGCTTTGTAGTAGACAAACACCGTGTGCGTGGTTTTTCTCGGGGTGCTTCCGTTTCCTCCCACTTTCTTCATTTCACCAATTCATCCCATTATCATCCATACGGCCTGAGCCATAGTTGCCTTAAAATAAATTCAAATACAGTTTAAAATTGCATGGTTTTTTTCAACATGCAAATGAAGAACATGAGAAACGCAGTTAATTTTATCCTATTTACTTTTAAGCACAATTTTTATGCAATGAATTTGGAAAAATAATCTAGGGCACAGTTCAAAATAATAGTTAAAAACAGGTCATATTATAAAGTCCTATCAACGTTATATCAAACGCTATAACGCCCTTATATCAAATTTTCGTTGGAATATAGGTTGAAATTCAACGTGTTTTCAACATACGAAATAGAACACAAAATAATAGTTAACGGCATTCAATTAGTTTTTAATTACCAATTTTATTCCACTAAATTAAAAAGAATACCATGAAACGAGATCTATACCATAGTTGAAAATAATAGTTGAATCCACGATAATTTAAAATTAAACGTACTTTTTTTTTTAACCGATAACGTTTAGTCAACGAACTAAACCAAAAATCAACCTTCCACAATACTTTAATAAAATACACCGTTTATACACGGAAAGGGTATTTTATTAAAGTATTCAGGAAAGTAAGATGAGCACCGTAAATTTTAGGAACTTTATTAAGCAGAAATCAACGTTTAAAACACGTGTGTGTGCTACTGGGGTGGGTAATCGAGACTAAATGTCGCCTCCCTAACTGGCTTCATATATTCATTAAATTTTTAAGAGCACCGATCAGTCCAGTTTCGCTTTTAGATAGATATTTTACCAAAAAAATCGCAATATTTGCGTTGGCTACAAAATCATCTTCGCCGCCTTTAACTATCATTTCATAAATAACACTTATAATACTACTATTAAAATTATTCTCGAGTAATTTAATAATAATAATAATAAAGTTGCAAAATGAAAGAGATGCCAATAATACGCATAGAGATCTAGTTATTTAATCGATACGTCAATTTAGGCATCTAAGGTAGGGTATGTGAGGGTGCGGGAAGGAGTCGGACAGGGTCTAAGTTCAAGGTACCATACCGGCATTTGTCTGGTGTGGGGAAAACTCCGGGAAAACAGTGAGAATCATCTATACAGAAACCAATAAAGGTCTGCAAACACTACAACGGAAAGAAATATAATTATAATAATTTAAAACAGTGTAATTCTTGTAACAAGCGAATTGTAAGTTTCGCCTGTTGGTGAGAGGTAACGCCCACTGTCTTTTAATCGAGGGGCCCCGGATTCGGTTTCCGGTGGGAACGCAAGTGGTTCGGGGCCCACGTTAAACTGTAGGTCCTGTCATTAGGATATAATCTTCGTCCGATGGAAAGCAATGGTAAACCATAATCGATTCACCTTGCCCAAGGACCTTCGTGTCACGTCCTTGCTTTCGGGTAGGAAACCTATCCTCATCCAGAATTGTAAGGAAATAACTACAGCATGGAGAAGAGACTGAGACAAGAATTGAGAATTCTCGACTGTGGAGTAAAGATAGACGTGAGAACATTCTCAGCAGTAAAAGGAAATGAGAAATTAAAAATAATCAGATAACGGATTGTTAAATGTTTTGAATAATAACTCTGATATAAAGGGGGATGAGTTATAAGAAGATTCGAACCCCGTGGCCGACCATCCTCACTACGTTTTTCCAGGGCTTCCTCTCAGCTTCACGAGGCGAATGCCGGGATAGTGCCTTAAGTAAGGCCCTGATCGATACCTTCCTCATCCTTTACTTGGGCTATCTCAACTTAAGTCAAAAATGCCTAGTTTTCTTTTTCATAAAATAAAAATATCCAAATTAAAAGCTGAATAAATATCAGTGAATATCAAAGCATTAAACGTTAGTTTTCAAAATCAGAAAAGTTAGTATTATCTTTCAAATGCAAAGTCCCTAGTTTCTTATAACTATAACTGATAGAGGCATATAACGCAGTAAAAGTCTGTTAAACTCAAAAAGAATGATAAATATCCCGGAAGCTAAGCAAGTTTAGCTGTAATCATGGTAGAAGGGAAATGTTTAAATACAGCAAAAAGACGTCTCGTATGCCAGCGATTTCCAACCATTTTTGTCCTCGAGTGAAATTTGCTAAGCAAGCTACGTTAAAAATGGATCAACTCAAAAGTTATAATATAAGCTATTTTTTCAGATAATAATAGTAACAAGAAATGTAAGAATTATCTGCACTCTTAATAATGATAAAGTGTGTTTCGATCTTTTTTTTTTAGACCCAATACAGAATACGTGTAATTTTGGATCTTTCTCGGGACAGATCAAAATCGCTACGCGGGCCGTAGATTGGAGACCCCTGCCGTATGCTATTAAAACGGGACGGCATTTCTCACCTTAAAATACGGGACTCCAGACTCCATAGGAGTAAGTTCCTTGTATGTGCTGTCAGTGCAGTTTAAGTTATAAAATTTCGGCTCTTAATTTTCTTTACGAAAAACCTTTTCTTCTTTTTATTTTCCAAATAAAGTCAATCTTTCTCAGAAAGTTGTCTCAAACCATCGTTCTTAACGACCGGCCTAATCTCTACCGAACAACTGAACCAATGCTTATGAGTTCGCCTAGCTTTGTATAACTAAAAGCCAATATTTCTCTAATCTTTATTACAAATTTGAAGGCAGATCGCAAACACCCGAGTGCCTTGCAAAAGTAGGCGAAGCACTCGAAGGGACGACCTTTGCCCACGCAAAAAATAAATGAGCTAGTTTGGCTAGCGAGAGCCAAGCGTCACCAAGGCTCAATTATTTTCCTTACTCATTAGTTTAAGGCACGAATATAAAGCGGACTTCGATCCGATGTCATTCTAGCATACCGCGTAAATAGCTTGGAGTCACTATGAAAACAATAAATGTTTTCTAATAATGGAAGCAGTTTTTCAGAACAGGGAATAATTTCCGTGTAAATAATTATATGTAGATAAAGCTGTACATTATGAGCTAAATATTCAGGAGCATGTTGGTGTGTTTGGGATCAATGTGAATAAAGATTGCTGCTGCCATCTAGTGAGCACCAGGGAAGGGTGCTTACTACAGCCAGTGGAAATCGTTTTTTCTTTCCTTTATAAAAGTTGTATAAAGCAACTTTCCAGTGTTCTCTTCGCTTTCGTTTTATTCATTTCCAATCAAGATAATATTTTTCCACGTTACCATTAATATATTGTTTATGTTCGGTATTATCATGCAGTGTTGGATCCAGGCTCAAGTTTCGGGAGGAGCGCGTCAGTGGAAAGTAGGAAGAATTTAGGTCTGAAATTTTTTTCATTGTTTAACCCTAGCATTACCAAGGTATTTTTGGTTCCCACCAAGGGAAGGGGGGGGGGAGGCTTTGAGGCCCACAAGAAAAATGTCATTACTTCTGACGGAAACTATTTTATACTGTCTGATATGAACTTTGGGTGTCTAAGACGCCACTTTTTTTCCAACGACATTTTTGCATTTTTTTTTTCCCAACTACCTTTTCCATACACCGAACCTGACTTGCTTAACCTACACGTGCCCTTGGCCATTAATTTTATTAAATTTCGTAATGCGTGTATACATAAGAAAATAAATAAATATTTGAAAAAAAATATATAAATATTACTACGCCTGGATTCGATCCCAGGACCAGCTATCCGATACGTTAACCACTAGACAAGCTAACAACACTCGGCAAAGAGCTTGGTCTCCTTAATCGTCAACATAACTGACCAATCCCGATTCCCGAATGTCAAGTCGCATACAATACAAAAACATAGTTGAGGGGGGGGGGGGATCTTGCGTCTAGTCTAAGAGATCACATAGTTTTCTTCTATTTTATTACGATGTTTCTAAGTACAGTGCTGCCAACTATATCTATAGTCGGAAGGCAACAAGGACCAAGCTGTGACAGTGTTTAAGGTTGCTTTCTCGGCACCGAAACATGACAATTTTTTATGTTATTTTTATTTATGTTTATATATCTATGACATATTTATTTTACTTGTTTTTATATAAAAAAAAAACAGTCAATCAGATCAATAGCACCTTAGTATAGTTATAGTATATGCACGACGGCACCTTTTCATACCACATTTCATGTAACATCTAGAGTATTCTGTGAATAGTCTCTTACTACTACCACGCATTATTTAATTATAATTGGAACAAGACAAACATTAAAAGTAAAGCCAGTACATTGTATCATCAATGGGTTGAAGCCTGACAATATCATTTTTTTAAAAAGATTTTTTGTGAAATTGAAAATGTTAAAAATTAAAAAAAAAAATGTGGTCCTCGGAGCCAAGCCCCCACAATTAAATTCCAAAATATCAAACATCCCGGCCCCAAACTGGATTCGAACTCGGGATCTTCGAATCGCTGACTTAGCGCCATAATCCACACAGCTACCAGGTCGGCAACGATTTCCGGTGCTGAGCATCCTGACTGAGAGTTTTCCTGGTTCCCTCAATCACACTAGACAAATGTTGGGATGGTACCTTGAATAATACAATGGAACTACAATATAATAAAATATGAACAAAAATAGTTGAATTATGGCTGTTAAATAATATATACATCCTCTGGTAAACAACTCTCTTATTTCAAAAGGAAATAATAGGAGTATTATTTTTTAACTTTTACTCTCTATTTATGTTCGAATGGAGTCGCCGTGGCGCGTCTGACTATGACTCTGGCGGCCTCAGTTTAAATCCCGGACAGGACGCTGTAGGTTTTTCTTCAGTTCTCGCATGCCTGGCGCTTTGAGGTGTATAAAAATGAATACCAGAGTGTCCTTGGTACTCTTGGACACCTTGGGAGGTAAAGGCGATCGAGCATGAGACTGGCCAGTGACCATCTGACCTCACTTCGTACCGTAGGTCGAGAATACGTGGAACGCTACCTCCACATCCCCATACGCCTTTCACGGAATGTGTCCGTAGCACAGGGACCCAATGTGTTCTTGCTTTACCTTTTATCGTCTTTTTTTAATACATCTGCGCAATATTTTTAATAAGTGAATTTAAAAGTCATTGTTTTTAAGTATCGGAATAAACTGATTGAAAATCTGTGTACCACGAATTAGTAACGGAAAGTTTATTGGAAAGGTTTCTTTCACTTTGTTTGGCGCCAACACAATTCTGTAAACGTATGCAAGAACTGATAAAAGATATTTTCAAAAAAAAAAAAGTTACTCTCCCAAAACTAGTCTGTTAGAAAAAACAGTTGGTTGTAAAAAACATGCCATTTCTGTACAATCTCCCAAAAGGAATAATACTTTTTCTTATGTTTAAACCTGTTTTTCTGGAGACTACAGTATGTTACTTATCAGATTCTTGCATTCACCCACAGAATTGTATTGGGTTTTTTATCCTGAGCGCTAAAATCAAGTTTGCGAGAAGTAAGCCTATAACATTTGTTTCTATATTGCATGTGCTTCATTAGGAATGTGTCAATTTTGAAGAATCTTGGGCTGGACATTAGATATTTCCTCGTTCAATCAATGACAATGTGTTAAGTCAGTTATATGTTTATTGTTAATTTTTCACCAAGCCCACAAACAAGTATTGCCTATTCAAAGGTTCGCGAACCAGTACTGGTACGCGTGCCATAGTTTGAGAAACTGCTGTTTAGTGTAATAGTATCTAAATGTGATAAATGTTGAAATTACCAATTCTTGTTGGGATAAATTTAGATTTACGAGTGAAGATACAAAGTATAATTAGAATTTAAATTTTATTTATGTCCTTTAGGCATCTCAGGCTCACGCCGGGATAGCGGAGGGAGGAAAGTATTCGGAGAGGTGTCGGCCAGGGCCTATGCTGAAGGTACCATCCCGGTATTTGTCTGGTGTGACTGAGGAAAAACCCTGCAAAAACCTCAGTCAGGATGGTCACCCGCTGGGATCGAGCCTACGACCACCCGAACATTACGCCAACGCTCTACCACTGAGCTACAGCGGCTCGGTAAGTCCTTATTGGGCTTTGTTTTCTAATATTTAAAACATATATATAATCGAATTCGGATTTTAGAAATAAATCCCATACATCATTGAAATTTCCCTAGTAGCACACATACGTGTTTTCAACGTTGATTTTAAATTCATTTTGTTGATTAACCGTTATCGGTTCAAAAAATTGCCTTTATTTTTAAATCATCTTTCATCAAAGAAGTCACTGCGTAGATAAGACGTTAATGCAACGTGTATTCAACTATGGTATAGATTTTGTTTAATGTGTCTCTTACGAATGTTATGTTTAAAAAAATATATAATTATAAAGTAACTGAATAACACAAAGTAATTCTTATGTTCACATGTGCACGCTGAAAACATATTGAATTTTAAACTATATTTCAACGAAGCTAGAATTTCGTTGATAGGGCGTTATTGTGACGTATTTTGAACTTTGTTTTATAATATATTATACATTTAGTTTCACACGTGTATTTCTAATTTAATAGCTTAAACATTATAACTAAAAGCAAATACAATGAAATTAACTATAATTTTTTATGTTCTCATTTGCATGTTGAAAACACTGAATTTTAAACATATTTCAACGAACATTTAATTTTGTTAATAGGGCGCTAACGTGAAGTGTTTTCAACTATGACATAGATTTCGTTATATGCGTTTTTCTGAGGCGACATATTACACTTATTGAGAAATACAAATTTAATAGTGCAGCGATGATCAAAGTGATATAGAAGAAAAATGCGCATATCAAGAAAGAAGGAAAGTATTCTTTATTCTTATTCATACATGATGGTGAGCAGCAACTGCATTTTAAACTGCCTGTTAATAGATCCCTAATAGTATGTTTTCTTGAATCAAGGTTGAAAGTCCCTTGATTTTGACTTGCTAACCTTGACATGAATTTTCAAGTATATTTCAAGGTTGATATAAGCTTGATTTTAGCTTGCTGAAGTAGTCTTGATGCAGCAACCTTAATTCAAGCTTGAATTTGTATTGCCTAATATATGCTTGAAATATCAAGCTTGAATCATGCTGGATTAAAGAAGATTAAAGTTTCAAAACATTGCCGCTGGAAGGCGCTACATTAGCATTACTGGTCACGTGATAATAACAAATGAAATAATAAGTTGATCGTGTGTGAAGTGTCGAAACAAGAGTGTTCCTGTTTCAATTTCCGCAATTTTGAATACTACATTTGTATAATAACACCACGAAGAGGATAGTTAATGTTTATTGAAACCTGCAGTAGTGATGAAGAAACTAAATGAATGGTCATGTAGCTCGTAAATGAAGAACAAGACGGTTTCTAGATGATACTTGGATAATGTCATGTTAAAATATATTTCGACTTATGGTAAGTAACAGTCAATGTATGAATATTTAAAATATAAACTGCAAGTACAGAAAGCTTACAAAATGCATGGTACTAATTTATTGCACAAATGGGTCTTGGTAGCTAATGGGCTGTGTTCGATTTGTGCAATTTCCAGAGAGGGAAAAAATTAGTGAAATATGTATTATACGGTTTTTGGGATGCTGTTATAGTTTTACGTCGCCAAAAAAAATGGAAAATTTACAGTATGGCACTCATCTTTTTCAGGCCCCAGCGGCCAATTCGCAGAAGAAGACGAAGGGTGAGACAGATGGCCCTGGGTCCTCCTCCAATTGACTTTTGGACTCCTGTCCTGGAGGAAGACGTCAACTATGAAGATCCCCTTCCTCCTCCTGAGCCTCCCATGCAACTTGCAGACCCGCTGGTGGACCTTATCGATCCGTTACAGTTACAAGTGGAAGACATTCAGTGGCCGCCGGCAGATCCTCGAATACTTTTTCTCTACTTGCCTCAACAAGCAGAATTGGATCCTCTTCTCAATTTACAAATATGGGAGCCTAGGAAGTGTTACCGCAAGATTGGTGGTTTTGGCGTCAGATCATACATGATATAAGTGAACTTGTGCGCGACCAGGACCGCCCGCAGCCTGTTGAGGTCCAAGACCCGGGGATGCCCGGAGAGACTGCTTCAGGTGAGACGACGGACCTGGAGAGTGACGGCTCTCTTCCTCAGTTTTTTCCTCGCCGTTTGATTACGCAGGAGAAGATTAACTGTAACTTCAAGCAACCGGGGAATCTCGCAACAGGCTCACCTGTGACCCATACTCCCAGTGGTGTAGTGGTGCCAGGGCGGGCCAGGGCGCAGCCCCGGTACTTTTTGTTAACCCCCGCGAGCGCTCTGGTATTTTTTAACCCCTGGGACCGCACAGCTTCTTTATTTTTGTTATAACATGTTTTCTTTAAACATCTTCCTTAAAATATATGGAGACCTAGCCTATATCGAAAACATATTAACTGATGTAATATAGTTGGCAATGAAAGTTAAGACTGACGCCTCCAGCATTTTCGCTCTCAACAATGGATCGTAGTTGCGATAAGATTCCGCTAGTGATTCTGCAGTAGTGGCTGTACATAGTGTTAATCCTTCGCCGAGTATTTCACACGTAAGTGACGCCGCAACAACCACCTTACAATCGGCAACAACGGCATTACAACATGAAGCCAATACAGGTAATGTTTCGAATTCTGATTTTCCCTCTGGGGAACAGTGGTTGGAGCGTAAGGGAAAACATACATGGTTGATAGCAAGAAATGGATATTTAGTCTGTGATTATTGCTGTTCCGTAGGTTATTTAGGGTCTGATAAAAGTCAGGGATTAACATTAAATAAAGAATGGATTAAGTGTCAAGTTTCATTTAATGGCACAAATAAAGAACAACAGTTGAAGTCTTTAAGAACAAAAATTTCGGCCCATAATTATCTGTAGTGCGTCGAAAGGTGACAGAAATTCTTACTAAATCTAAAAAACAAAAACAAACAAAAAAAAAGACATTTGTACATGCTGCTACGAAACAAGAGGAACATTCAATTGATGCGATAGAAAATATTTTCAATATTTCATATTATTTAGCTAAGAATAACAGACAATTCAGTGATCATAAGGACCTAATCGATTTGCAAAGGAAAATCGGTATTGATGAGGGGTTAACTCTTCATTCTCATTACAGAAATAATATTAAACACATATCATCTGAAATGAAGAAGAACTTAACAATGAAATTAACTTCTGAAGACCACAAATTTTCTATCTTGATAAACGAATCAACAACTCTTGGCAGGGAATCGGTTTTAATCCTGTACATTAAAACCACCCTAAATGGTAAAGACGACATAGTTTTTCTTGATTTAGTAACTCTCAGTAACTATCAGAAAGCAAATACAATAGCCAATGAAATTTTAAATTATTTGTATCCTTATGGGTTAAGAGACGTGTTTCTTCCGGAAAACCTAATTTGCATTGCTTGTGATGGGGCAAGTGTGATGGTTGGTAGGTCCTCTGGTGTTGGAAAACTTCTTAAGGACAAGTTGCAACAACCAAATTTTATTATATGGCACTGTTTAATCATCGACTCGAACTTGCTGTTCAAGATTCTGTTGCTGACATAAATGCTATAAATCACTTTAAAAGTTGCGTGGACGCAACTAATCAGAAGAACCATCAGAGTTATTGAAACATTTAAAGAAAATCCAGGACAAAAAGAAAAAGAGGCAATAAAAGCTTCAGAGAGCATGACTTACTCAGGACTTTGCTTAAAAAGTAACAAGAAAATAGTTTGCATAAACAGACTGCAGTTCCTTACAAGTATTATCAACAATCTCAGTGCTCGTTGTTTCACCACTGTTGCTTCATGTCGTCGCCAAACTGAGAGTAAGACAGGTAAAATGAATGTGAATTGTATAAGAAACTGCTGGTGAATTTTGAAGTTCTAAGTCCTGACATATGGCCGGAAGACTGAAAATAATCTGAGGTACGGTGAAGAGAGTTTAATGAGAATGTGTTCACAATTGCGTCTCCCTAATGTAAGAACAATACTTAGAATGGTTTTCGGGAATACTTAGACGAAGGCGAAAAGAAATTTCCGAACACCCTGCTCCCCTTAACAAGTGCAGTTCAATCAATACCATGCAGCACAGCTGAGTGTGAACGTGGATTCAGTGCAATGAACATAATTGTAAATAAACTTAGAACAAAACTACTGATACAGAATGTTTCATGCGCGATGTTTATAAAACTGAAGGGACAACCACTTTCTAAATGGAACACTTTCCCCTACATTACTTCTTGGTTACTGCACCACCGTTCAGCGAATGACACCAGAACTCGCCAGTGTGCGGACGCGGTAGAGGAGGAGAGGGGAACATGGAAACTCTTCTGATAGATGAGTAAAGATTCAATTTGTTAAGCAGTCATGCTGAAACGTGTACTGAGTAATTTTTTCTTTTTTTTTTACACTAAAACGTTTACATAATACGAAAATGAGTTTACATAATGCTTTATATTTAACCCTTGATTTGTCCTCTATTTCAAAGATTTTAATATGCACGTTGCATATCAGAATATTATTTTATTTATATAACAAATTGGAATTCGGCATTTTCTGTATTATGGGAGAAATTATAAAGTTACGATAACATTTATTCAACTTACGAAAATCGAATATGCGCCACTCTATTCTCGAATGTCTCGAAACAGACGCGTTAGTGACACGAAGAAAACACCGAAGGGAGTGGACCACCCTGGTACTATTTATTTTACCACTACACCACTGCATACTCCCCCGGTAACCTACCTGCTCCGCATCAGAGGTACTAATCGTATGTTTAGTGAAGTGTTACAAAACATGTGTCAGGCTGGAATTGTGGAACAATGTCCAGCATCGTACATTGTCAACGCCTTTCCTATTTTCGGTGTCCCCAAACCACCTGACCGTCACCGTATAATATATGATTGTCATGAATGGACCCCGCATTATCACTCCCCACCAGTGTTCCTCCCTTCAGTGCTGGATTTAGTGAACAGTGTTAGTGCTTCTACTTATATGGCCAAAATCGACTTAAGAGATGGATTTTATCATGTGAAACCCTCGCCTGTGACACGTCGATATTTTGGCATCAAGCGTCGTAAACGGTTCTTCCGTTTTAAATGTTTACCTATGGGGTGGACCCTTTCTCCACTGCTGATGCTGACGGCTATGCGGCGCGAGCTGAATTTTCTGCTTCAGGGACGTTGCTCCTTTTTGGTGTATTATGATGATATCCTACTCTTTGGTTCCCAGGAACAAGTGAAATCGACCGTTCAGATTTTATGTGCTTCGGATCTAGCTATCAACCTGGAAAAGAGTGTTTTGCAGCCAGTTCAAGTGATTACATATTTAGGTATGGAAATCAAAATTCCGTTCCTAAGTGTACAAGTGCTTCCCAAATATCTCTTCTTACTGCGCGCAATACCTAATATAGTGGATCTCAATAGCACCAGGATCAAACAGGTGTTCGCTGGATACATCGCATGGGTCACCCCCGTGACCAATATGTCCTTTCCCCTATTAACTGTTATTCGCCACGATGTGTGGCCCCACTGGGCGGAAAAAACTGTTAGAAATATTCAATCAAAACCTTTGTGCCTTTTTCAATCCGACTTTGTTCGGACAGTACTTTTTACCGATGCGACTCCTACGTCAGTGGCAGTGGTCGATGAGGACGGTAATATTTTGTTAGTTTCTCATTTTGATATGGAATATCCGATCTTTGTGACAGAGTTTATGGCAGTGGCAGCCGCCATCTTGATGTTCCCACAAAGACAGCTTAGGATTTTTTGTGATAACATGGCTGTGGTTTTCTGTTTCAGACGTCGAGTCTGTCATGTGAATTTTCTTTTACCTTTTGCACATTTCTTGTTTAGTGTATGTAATAATTATTTTGTAGAATATGTCTGTAGACTTGAAAATAAAGCAGATGAAGCGTCACGCTCAGCACCCTGGGTGCATCATTGGTACGATCACCCTAGGCGAGGTTACCCATTACCAGTGTTCGATTTGTAGCGGACGATGGTCGAAATTTCCTCCTTTCTGCTACAATCTTCCCTTGCTCTGTTTAGATATATACTTCTAGCGTGGGGGATTAACACAAAAAACCGTGCAGTTATAGTTTTACGTCGCCAGAGAACCACTTGACATTTTTCGTTCGGATTTTCACTGTTCTTCTCTATTTAACTTCCGAAAGCTAAATGCCTGGGCGCATCGCGGTTAGAACATTCCATTCCAGTACTTGTACACTATATGCACTTCGGGCCATATGCGCACATTTTTGCATGTTTTTCAATATTTTCCCTCATTTACACTTAAAATGCTTTAAATATACTTATAGACACATAAAACATCTGCACCTACCTTCATAAAAGTAGTGATCAAGAGCATTCAGAGGTTAGGTAAGGTCAGGTGCGGTGGTTTTGTTTTATTGCACACGTGACTTCAGGAGGTTATTACCACTGTTTCAATGGCCGAACACTGCACTTTGAAGCGGGTAAGAAACCTTACACGCATTAGGAAATTTAATAAAAGTAGTGACCAAAGGGCATTCGGAGGTTAGGTAAGGTCAGGTGCGGTTTATTTTATTGCACACACGACTACAAGATGTTACCAGTTTCCCGCTAATTTGCAACCGCAAAGGAGTTGTAATCATGATGTTGCAATCGGTTTTCGTATCGTCTTTTGCTTACAATGGCTGAAGCAGGTAAGAAATCTTCGTTATTTACAGTAATTAGGCACTTTAGACAAGCAGCGCCGCGCCAGTTTTGCATAAGACACCTTCCTTTACTTACCCACGAACTCAATTTCTCCTGTAAATTTTCCATCTTTTGGCGACGTAAAACTATAACAAAACCGGTATTACTTTCGGTTACGTCGGGCGTGATTTTTTTCGAACATGTCACAGTTCGTGAATCGGGATCACGGTAATGTTACTTCAAGTGAAGTGTTTATTTAAATTTCACCATTCTTGTTACAAAAAACACGGACATATGTCAAGTGAGCGATAGCGAACGAAGACAGGTTAGAAAAAGCCAGGTTATATATTTTTTTCACTATACCCGATGCACATGGCCTTTAAAATGCACCTTCTGTGACTGCTCCATTTATAGGTTCAAATGGAACGCCCAACGTGTAGTAAAGAGACTCATAGGAAAATAGTTATTTTTTTACGCAAAAAGCCTAATACAGTGCGGAATAAGTAAAAAGATGCAGCTTGCATTTATTTCATTTGACAAGGCAGTAGACAATAGGTTGCTGAAGGTTGAACCAGTAGTTGACGATTTGTAGAAGTTGTGAACTACGATTGTGCCAGTGTATGTCCATCATTCAATTTAGCGTAGATTGTTTCTTGAACAACGAAGGAATGTGCATTTGTAGATATGCGTGGATATCTTGTATTAGTTTTAACGCTGTGCTCTAATGCGATCCGCTCTCTTCTAGATCCACTTTACAAAGTAACGTTTTTTGGAGGGGGAGGACAACGCATTTTCTGATTGTACACCGTTTGGGGACTACACTGTTAAACCCTAGGGAAGTATAAAACTTACTTTGTTTACTACTTATTAAAAAAAACTAGTTTTCCTGTTTGTTTATTGGTCAGCCACTGGTGCCTAGTCTATTAAGGGTACGGCCACGCTATTTGTAAAATAATAACCTAACCTAGATTGAAAAAAAGCACTGTATAAGGGATCTCTTCTCTGATAATTTGTGAGTATGCCTAAATTTCTTGTCGAGAAATCAATATCGGTTGTGATAACATAAAATGAATTTCATGGACGTTAACAGCACTATGGCCTACAACGTTCCGAGTATTGTGAAATTGACTGACCATATATAAAGCCATGGGCATCGGTACTACTTTAAATGTTGGGACCCAGATACGAGAGTTTCACTTCCAGGATCATGAAGAGCAAAAACGGGTTAGTTAAGGGTAGGACTATGTATGTTCTTCGTTTGTCTCAAACACGCACAGTAACTACGAGAGAGCGATAACGCGTTAGTTAAGGTGGACTTTATTTATTTATGTCACGCAAAATAATGTAAAATTTTACAGAAGTTTATTATTTCCAACGTTTGTAGAAGTGTCGAAATTCAAAATAAAGTTTCGTTTTAATTTTATTTATTAATGGCCTTTAGGCATATAAGGCTCAGGCCGGTATAGGGGAGCGGAAAGAAATCGGGCAAGTTGTGAGCCAGGACCTATATCGAAGGAAAACTAGTGTGGCTGAGGAAAACTGGAAAACCTCGATCAGGATAGGCAGCCGCTGGGATCAAATCCACGACCTCCCGAATGCTACACCAACGCTCTACCACTGAGCTGCGGTGGCTCGGATAATACAGTTCCGTGTCGTGGAAATCCGAAATAAAAGTGAAAGAGCGACATGTACAGCTTCTTGCGAGCTGGGGCCAAGTATATGCAGTGTCTTTAAAAAGCATGTATAATGAAAGAAAAAATAGCAAACCTAACTTTAACTATCCATCTTCGCACGCTCGAGATGCAGTCCGTGCTTTTTTCTTTTCTTTTTTATCAACGTACGTGTCATTTGTAACGAAGTGTCGACATAAGTGTTCCTTCTCATGCCGCTATGTTCATTATGTGTTGATCTACACAAGCCAACATTTAAGTAAATAATAGTAACAGCTTGCCTTCCGAGTGGTCTGCGGCGGTAGGCCATCGGCTAAAAGGTCCGGCAGGGGCATTGGTGTGAATTTTAACAGCTAAAGGTGAATCGTGAAGGGCCGAAGTCCAAAGTTACTAGACTGGCTTATATAAAAATAAAATTTTAAAGTACCGTAACAGCTTCCCGTAACACTTTCGGATTTCTGGTTTTCACTAAGTGTTTATAGAAGTGTCTGTAATAATTATTTGGACGTAAATAGGTGGTACAGAGCGTACATATGGTTCGATAGTTTGCGGAAGCTGCGGGTCATAAACTTTATCCGTTAAGGTTAGGTTAGTTTTGACCGTTTGTGCTGGTCCCCAACTGAAGTTAACCCTAACGATGTTCAGTTTTAGGGCTGGCCCGGCTCTTGGATGCTCTTTGGATACTTACCAGTGCGGAAAGTCATCATGTTTAGTATTATTTAGGATCTGGTATTCATTATTAAATATGGCTTAAACTAATCAGTAGAAGCTACGCTAATCTAATTGAACCTAAGCTAACCATCACTATATTAAACGATCCGGGCTAGTATCTTGCAGCTCGCCTCGTAAACAAAATCCTGCCTTATCAATTAAAAATGTTATTTTTAAACAAATTAAGGTAATCATGTTCTGTTATCAAGTTCACGTGACCTTAACCGACGTTATCGCTGCTAACCTATCGTGAATAATTGGAAACAAAAGCTGAAAAAGGAAAATGTATAAGTTCTGTAAATGCCAGTCAGTAATAGCATGAATCTTCCCAGAAATTTCGAGTCGGGGAGCTATAGTGAAACTTGGGGACGGGGATAAGATAATGTAAAGCAATGTATTATGGTATTTTAATATGTACACACACAAATCAGGGAGGATTGCTTGAAAGAAATTAAGGCCTGCATTTTAACACCAGTGATTTTGTATTTAATCCCCTCGCCCTCACAAGCACACACACAAACATGCCTCTCAGGGATTCCGTCAGGATTGTTTGGGGGTGTGTAAAGTAAAAATTGGGAGGGTATAAGTGGAGTTTTGCACTGTATTTATCGATTTTTTACCACCATAAAAAATTTTAAGTTGGGAGATGTTCTCGAGAATTTTGGGGCAAGCCCCCCCCCCCCCCCCCAGCAGAGTGTGCTTGGTTGAATCAATGATGCCTATATAGTATATACTAACAGAAGAAAGCCGGCCGGAATTTACTGGTAACATTAATAGAAAATAAATATTACGGGACGAAGGCTATAATATAGTATTATAACGCAGTTTGAAGACGTTGGACCTATTTAGATTTAGAGGTCCTGTTATGAACTTATTTATTTAATACTTACGGGGCTATTCCGTTATAATCATTGCAAGACCCTTGTACTTTTACCGTTTATTAATTGATATAATGTAACTTAATCTCAGCTCACCTAACGTAACTACCGTAATTTGAAGAAAAAAAATAAGAAACAATATAAAAATTTATTAATATTTTATTTTCAATCTTTAGAGCTGTATGTTAAGTTTTGACCAATTATCCAGAATATTCGCTTTCCGATCAATATTCTTACAACGAAACCAGTGGAATATATAGCAAATTAAAACACGAAGCATGCGGTATAGAATAGATTTTGTTTTGTTTAACTATCTTTGACAGAATTAGAGTTATTAAAGAAAACACAAAAACCTGTTTTGTGAAAATTCCAGCTGCCCCCCCCCCCCCAAAAGTTGAAGAGAAATGGTTGAAAACGTTTGTTCCTTACATCTTATAGGGATAATGTTTCCCTCTTACATATTTCTTAACCCTATCCAAATTTTGAACTTCCTGTTTTGTAAACATTTCTGACATTATAACAACCAGAGACCAGTTGTATTTTCGAACTAGATACACGAAGTCGAATAGCTACAATAAAGCTCTTTATTGTAGAAGATTAATCTAAAAAAAAAACTACTACAATCTTCTGGTACAAGAATTAGGAGACCACCTTAGCTAGTCCCTTACTCATCTCATTTTATCATTCGTTTTAACCTTACGCGTGACAATGCCTTTCGGTGAAAGCTTCCTACATTTTCGTTTTATTTGTGTTCTGTTTTTCATCTTCAGATCTGTCTTCCTCTTATAAGAAGCAAATTTTCTATAAATTTGATTTAAATTATTTTCAGTTACACCCATCGACCTCCATTAATAGGATACTGGACTGACTGCAGCCATTGAAAATTTCATGAATATGTGAAGCTAGGGAGCGGAGAGAAAACTTAACCTCGTTTGTCTACTTCCAGTCTAAACCAATATGGACCAAATTTTCGATTCTAACTCAGTTTTTTACGCTTGATATCGCTGTGTAGCCCGTTTTTTATTTATGTCTTAATTCTTGCAAAAAAAAAAAAAAAGTAAATATTATTTGCAGAATTTTCTATTGTATGCAGAGTGCGGTATACTCTTACATGAATAACTCAGGAATTAAGACTTCAATCAAAAAACGGGCCACACAGCGATATCAAACTGAGTTAGAACTGAAAATTTAGTTCACATTGGATTAGACAGGAAGTGGACAAAGGAGTTTAAATATTTGCTCTGGCGTCTAGCTTTCAACACTAAGTAGTCACTCCAGTATAGTTTACGTAGAGCTCAATGGTTACACCTAAGGAGTGCGGAGGATATCTCCAAATTAGAGAATTACCAAAGTGTTGAAATGGAGATTTGAAGCATGCTACCTGTAAAGATTTTTGAGGAATTCAATACCTTGGAGTAAGCGTTAAAAGAATGTGGCAACTTTCCAAGAAAATTTGTAAGTATATTCTTTATTAAAAGTCACGTAGTAAATAACTTTCTTCTTTTCCTTCAGACTTTGCATGAAGCATATCTTAAATTGCCATGTAAAACGAGGCCATAAAGTAAAATCGTAAACATTTCTGTACTCGATTATCTTCGTGTTAAAAGTAAGATTAGCATGAGTGCAATTTTGTGGTAAATAAAGTGAATAATTAAGAGCTAAAAATACCTTTGAGCACAATATTGATAACTAGAAAACAGAAAAGTCGGAAGGGCAATTTAAGGTAAAAAGATAGATTAAAAAGGAGTTCATGTTACTCGAACACAGGTATTACTCCATACAGTAAAATTCAGATGAACACTTAGATGAAGAATCGTTGCAATATTTCGACGTTTTCGGTCTTTGACGAGCATGAAAAAAGCACTGTAACAGAAGGAGGAACTGGTAGAGCATAGCGACGGTAGCATTACCGGACAGTGCATCAATAGAAAATAATAATAATAAAAGCTGTTTAAAGAAATAAGCTTGTAATTTCCCCTGAAGTACAATGGAAGTTCGATTCCAGGCTGTCCGATTCACCGCGGATTCTGATTGATAACGGTACACAGTATGTCTCCCGCAAAAATATCAATAAAAAGCTATTTTTTTAAAAAAAAATTAGTAATGAAATGAATAGAAAGATTCTGCATTGCAATCTTTAACTGGTATCAGTGTGCGAATAAGCGGGGGGGTGGGGGTGAAGACGATACCAGCGATTTACCCTTCTGGCAATAAGTTTCTCACCCTGACAAATGTATTTTTCATCCCTGCCAGGAATAAATTTCTCCCCCCTAGAAGTTGTTTCGATCAATATATTAGATAGAAAATCGGAACATTTTTATTTGTCAGAAGTTGAAACTCTTAATGGAAGTAACAAGGGTATATGAACTTTTACTAGCAGCTATAAAAAACCTATTTGGAAGCCACCTATTCGTTTGTGATGTTTGTGAAGTAACTTAATATGAATGATTTGGTATGATTTAAATGTTGGGATGGCACCTTCAACATAAGCCTTGGCCGACTCCTTTCCTCTTCCCTATCCCAGCTTGAGCCTTAGATGCTTAAAGGCCACAAACAAAATTCAACAACATTTAGTGTGATTGGTTTGATTTAGCAAGCCCTATTGGAAAATGGGATTGCATGTCTCCTTCCCCCTCTCTCTTGAAATCCGTGCGTTATGTTTTATCCCCCCCTGGCTAAAAAGTTTAATTCGCACCCTGACTGGTATTGGCTCATGCTAGTGATGTACAAAATAGCCGTCATTGTGAAGGAAATATTACGATCACTTCCGTGAGTTAACGTCTTGTAAGGCCTACTTGACATGAAAGCATTTACACTACGATTAATCGTAGCATGTTTCTTAGCATATATTATATCAAAATCATTATGAAATATGCCATTGTCCTACATTTGCTTTTACATGTTAGCATTTTTGCCAGCACTATGATTTATAGTAGTATAAATATGTTGGTGTCAAGCAGACCTTATACAGTGATTCGCACCAATCACTCTTTCAACCTCGTTATTTACTTCTATGTTATCACGGCTCACTTCTCTGCAGAACAGTAGATATCTCTCTTGTCCTACTAGAAAACTACAGTAAACATCCTATATAACCCATGGTAACGTTCGTTCATTTACGTTATGGCAGTATAAGGTGTCAAAGAAGGCTTACTGGTTTTTTTTTTTCAGACAATAAATAAGCCCTCCTATCAGTGATCCGGAAACATATAAGCTCATAGAGTACAGTACAGCATTTGTGCATTTCACTGAAGTAAGCCTAATATGTCTACTGTAAATGTTTAAGTTTTTTTTATGTATTTTAAGTACAGTGTCGTTCTTAAAATGATCTTGTGCTATTTTTTCCCAGTCTCCCGCCCCGGTTTCAGTTGCATTACAGGTGATTTTTAGATTTACCGTGGGATAAAGCATAACCCCGACAATTGCGTTCAATGGAGCTTCTACTGTAGTTCGTTGCGATACTGTGGTGGATTGTCTTGAGTCTGATATTAAGGGTTGATAAACTACCATAATAACTATTATTAAGTAATCTATTGCTCATAAATGTTTAACGTTCTCCTTCCCGAACATTTTTGTTTAATATTGCCTGCCATTTAACGACAAATTTTCAACTTTTTTTGTCGTACACGATGCATCATAGATTGAGACAGCTTTTTTTCGGACAAGGAGTACGTCTTAAACCGCGCTACATAAGTTTTGTTAAAATCTTACGAAGAAAATCGGAATGTAGATAAGACGTTAGGAAGGAATGTCAAAATTATCTGTAAAACAAACACATACACACACATACACACACACACACACACACACACACAAACATTTTTTGCTGAACTTATTTCATTGAACACCCCACACTTCTGCCCTTCGCTTGCAGAGTTAGATTAAAATTCGAAATCACACATGCTAGGAGATGTAAAAGTTACTTTTTACACCCAAGCGTTCCTGGACACAATGGTAGGGTTTACGCGAAAATCAGTATTCTAAACATACGGTATGAACTGCTCGGTTCATTTACTGCGCAATACTACTTTACATTTTGCTCTAGACTAGATAAAATATTACTTACGTGGAAGCCAGGCTTCATCAAAGTTTTGTTAAATGTATCAGGGATTCCCTAGATGAAAAGGTTGGCAAATAGTGGCCTAAACTATAGTGAAAACCAGTGGCGCCCATTCATTTCGAAAGAGGTCATGCAAGCCTTACCTCAGCAGGACCCACCCCCTTTAGGTTGACCCACCCCAAGAAAAGACAGTGTATTCTCAAATACTGCATTTCATAGGTATTCTTTAATTTTATAAAGGAAACGTATGTATTTTTAAGGGTCACAAAATTTATTCACAGCAGAAAATAAAAAAAATATTTAGAGGTACACTGATTGGTACATTCGCCGCGTCTAAGCGTACATCATAGTTCGTAACACTAACATTTTTGTTAGTAAAAGGAAAATAAAACTGTGAGTGGACACCAGACTGAATTGGCGCTGTATGACACACCACGTCGACCAGTTGGATATGTAGCAAAGGTGAATTTTAGGAGTACTCAACATTTGTAGCATTTCTCATATGAGTGTCACTAAATAATCAGTTTTATCGTAATCAGTATCCTTTAAGGAGCAAACATGTCAACCACTTTTTTCATAATCAATGGAGATGTCCCTATTCGATGACAATTATTGGCAAACCATCTATTCGGTCCCTCCTATTCCCACTGTAGATATCAAATAAGTTTCAACTTAGAAAGTGACCTCTCAGTGGATATATTCGTTATTGACAAGCGACAGAAAACTTCAGAAGATAATTCAGGTTTAGGAAAACAGTTTTCAGTTTTAACTTGCAAAATATTTTGGCAACTAAACTGAAAGGTTTATATTTCCCCAGATGTTAAATGATGGGACATCATCATCAGAATTAGACGACTCGTCTCCTCCATCCATGTCGAAATCTACAATCGATTTTTTTTTTTTTTTTGTGAAGGTTGGCTAGATAGTTCAATGCTTTTTCTTCCGGTTTTTAACAGTTCGGAAAAATGGTTGACCAACCTATCTTTACAGCGAAAAAAAACTTGAATGTAGATTTGGAAGTGGACATCGAAAAGAGTGCAACTCTCCTCCTGTCGCGTATTTGAGGAAATCTCAATCTTCCAGCGTTGGAAGCCTGCTCAAGAATGGTCAAAACTTAAAACTTAAAACGTGGCAAGTTAAAACTTAAAACTGTTTTCCCAAACCTGCATTATGTTCTGAGGATTACTATTGCCAGTAACGAGTGTGTCCACTGAGAGGTAATTTTATAATCTAAAATTGATTTGACATATACGGTGAAGGGTGAGCGATTAGAAGGTTAGTTTGTCATCGCTAGCAAATGGGACATCTTCATTGACTCCGAAAACCTAGTCGATATGTTTGTTACTCATAGGATAGTGATCAAGACAAATCTGAAGAAAGTTATATTCCTTTCAGCCTTCATCAATGACCAAATATTTCGTATAAATTGAGGAAAATGAAGCGAAACGAAGCTTTCCACATCATTCTAGATCTTAAAAAGGAATTTTTGCGAGAACAACAAACATGCATTTATTGCCGTTGCAGGTGGCGAAAAGACATACATATTCTACAGCTATTTTGTCCTTTGCTATCATTCTTCTTTGTTTGCAATTTAAAAATGATGAAATTTGAGATATAACACCACCCCTTCTTTTAGAAAACGTGTTTTGGTTACGAGTAAATTATATCGCCGTAGGGGGGACCAGAACTAGAATCAGAATCCGGAGTTGGATGTAATGGGTTACCGCTGATGCAGAAAGCATCATTTTAATATATTCGATGCTGACACCACTGTGTTGCATACTCTCTACTATGAACATTTATTCTTGTTGAGGTACTTTGGTTCAACCATATCGTAATGGGACAGCAAGTAGGTCAATAAGTGAGTGTGACATAAACACAAGAAAGTGTTTATGTCAACACTAACAGAAGACAACAACAAACCTCTGGCGGTGGAATAAAGAAACATTAGGTCACACCTCCAGAGGAAGAAGAAGAAGGCCTTATAAAAAGGACCGATAAACAGAATCGGCATCACAATCAAGTGGTCACTTCTCCCTTCTAAATCCTGAGACCCGGTACGGGGTCTACACCTAGCAGTAAACTACCATAATACCTGAGACCTGGTACGGGGTCTATCAAGGATAGAACACATTAGGAGAAGTGACTTACTTAGTAAAAAATAGCGACAAAAGAGCTCAAGTCCGAGACAATTAGTTATACTTACAATTCGGACTTGTGGATACTCATATTGTATATTACTTATAGTGGAACTTGTATTATATTACTTATTGTGGAAACTTTATATCTATATTGGAAACTTTGTAATAAAAGGTGTCGGCTAAACACGAACCTAGTATCATTTATTCGCATTGAGTACAACACGATCCTGCTCTACCTATTATATTATATGACCCAATAAAAGGATCATAACGTGGTGTCGGTGCCGAACTCAGTGCGGATAGAAAAAAAACAGTGTTTAGTGAGAAAGTGGAAAGCAAACAAAGGAATTTGGATAACAAAGAACTAAGGAATCGCCAAGTTACATTTCATTTTTTTATCATACCCTCCTCAAAATCTACACCAGGAGGACATCTACACTGAGGGACGGATTGGATAACAAATACAAGGTATGTTTTAGTATGCTATTCATGATTTCAATTGTCTTTTTTAGTAAACTAAAGCAGAGTAAAATCACCCACCCTATAATTGGAAAAATAAATGCCAGTGACTCGTTCGGGAGCAAGAAGCAATAAATTAAATTCAAATTCTGACTCCGAATCAGATTTAGAAGAAAATATGGATACAAAACCATCTTTCAATTTACCGCACTTAACGAAATTCACAGGCCAAATAACTGAAGACCCAGATAGATTTTTCATGATCTTTGAACATATAGCAATCTTCCAAAACTGGGACGATGA
The DNA here is from genome assembly GCA_022664845.1 of Lepisma saccharinum. Taxonomy (NCBI): domain Eukaryota; kingdom Metazoa; phylum Arthropoda; class Insecta; order Zygentoma; family Lepismatidae; genus Lepisma; species Lepisma saccharinum. Next base: position 36,040 of record JAGDQP010015700.1, read on the forward strand.
CAAAAAGAAGGACATTTTGCCAATGTACCTGTCTGAAATAGCGTTAGATTTGGTGTTTCAATTGCAAACTCTAAACCAATTCACTGAATTGAGCTACGAGGAATTAAAGGAGAAATTATCTAACCTTTGTAGACCTCGCTTGCCAGCTTATAAAGCTGAAATCGAAATACACCAAGTTCAGCAATATCCTAACGAAAATATCGATACATATTTTCTGAGGAAGCTACGAGCTATCCGACACAACCTGCCAAAATGTTCAGAGGAAGCTAAAGTACATAATTTGTCTTTAGGCCTCCAAAAACAATTTCTCAAAAGTATAGCCTTAGAAACTCACAAAACGGTAGCAAGTCTACAAAAAAGGCTACAAGCTTTAGAAACATCGCAAGATTTATTGAAAAAAAGGGAATATGTAGAAAGAATGCAAGGTATAGAAAATCCTATATATCAAAAGGAATACGGACAACAAAATATACAAGTACCAAATTTCCAGACCCAAAATGTGAATCCCTACTATACACCTAATATTCAAAATCAAAACCCAACCCAACAGTATAATTATGCCTTGAACCCATGTTCCAGTACGCAAAATTTACCTCCATGGACAAATCAAGTTCCCATCATAGATTTTAGTAAAAGTCATCCTGAACCACCTACATACATACCAAATTACAAAGCAAAAGAAACCAAACCAACTCAAAATTTACCCCAAATACCTATAATGAATTTCTATAGCACGGAACCTAGAAAACATGATCAAGATCCTATAATGCATTCCATAGATACAGGAAATTACGTTAGGGACCAAGGAAGAACTTACCTACCTCAAGATGAATACAGGCAAAACTTCACTCACAACCAATACCCCCAAAAGAATGATCCTCAAACAACCCTGGTAGACTTGTCAAGCAAATTAGCAGATCTGACACTAACAATAGCCAACAATGCCGTTTACAAACAAAATAAATATAAAAAGGGATATTACAACAAGAATGGCAAAAACAAAGAGACAACTTCCCAAGATGGAAAAACTTATTCGAAGAAGGAAGAAAATGGGGACGGAACTATAACTGTTTGCTCCATCTGTCGAAAATTTGGTCATTCTTCCCATACTTGTTGGTTTAATAAAGATAATAAAAATAAGAATCAGGGAAACGAGTAAGGTCGCCCGTCGATCAAAAGGACGAGCGGGCGAAGTCATCAAAGCCACCAACAAATAGGTCCAACCCTATGAATGTCGCAAATAGCTCACAAACTGCAAACAGAATGTTTACAGATATAGATACGAATAACAACCGTTCTATAATTAGAGTACAAGCAGCAGGAAAAACAATACCAACAATAATAGATACTGCAAGCTTTATTTCAATATGGCCACAAAAAGAACTTCCTAAAGGAAGTATCTTGATACCACATGTAACACAAATTAGAGGAGTAGCAAATAAAACGATAACATTGAAGTACATAACTCTGGTTAAGTTCAAAATTGGATCAACAAATTATCACCATTATTTTCGTGTAATGGAAAATTCACATCTTTGTCCTCTGTTCGGACAAGATTTACTCAAACGTTTATTGGCTCACATAAATTTAGAAAGAAATATTATTTCTTTTTATAAAAAGCCAAGAAAGGCTATCATATCGGAACAAAAAGAAACACAACAAAACATTGCGCCATCGGTTATTACATTACTCGAGGAACATAATATGGCAAACGTTTACGCAGCAAAAAAAGTGGTGATCCCAGGAAAATCTTACTTCTACATTCCTGTACGACTAAAGAAAGGCACAAAAACAGACTCAGCATTTGTATACGTCACTCTAATGAGGTATTTAACAGATAAATACAATCTACAGGCAATGACGTTAAAAATGACAATCGATAACTCAATACTTCTCATTGCAAACCCAACAAGACACAAAATTGAATTAAACAGAAATACACCAATTGTGTATATAGAAGAGCAATTAGAAGAAGTTTCACTACACATTCAGGAAAATAAGGTGGACGAAAATGACATGTTCCAATACAGGACGCCCCAAGCAATAGATGCCAGATTAGCTCAAACAGAATCACTTTTTAACCTTTCCATGTTTGATATTAATCCAGAACTCCCAATAAAAACAAAAAGCAAACTTGCAAAACTGTTGTACAACTATAGAGATGTATTTAGTTACT